>PVJH01039293.1:0-16512 GCA_004026705.1 Nesogale talazaci
CAGTATGGTTTTGTTTGTTTGTTTGTTTACAGTCTTCTGGTGCCTAATCCCTGCTCCTATTGACTCCTCATATCCCACAGACTGTTGTGCTTCTTCCATGTAGACTTGTTGCTTCTCTGCTACATGGTGCTTATTTAACTTCAAGCCTGTAAGACCCCAGATGCTATATCTTTTGATAGCGGGCTACCATCAACTTTCGTCACCACATTTGCTTGTGCATCCATTTTGTCTTCAGCAATTGTGTGAGAAAGTGAACATGACAGTATGCTAGCTTGTTAGAACAAAGCATTCTTGCTTTGAGAGAGGGCTGGAGCCAAGGCCCAAAGTCCATCCACTACCTAAGTATACTGCCATATAAATATATTTGCATAGGCCAATATATCTATTTTTATGAGTTAATGTATTTACTTATGTACACACCTATGGTTGTGCTTCTATCCATAGCTTTGCTTCCTAGAACTTTCCCCTGGTTCCTTTTACCTTCCTCCTGCCCCACCATCATGCTCACCTGTTTCTGCCACTTAGTACTTCCTCCAGCTAGATTGTTGCTGCTTCAATACCCCCAGGATCTCTGCATCCTCCTCATTGTCGCTTTTTTTTTCATTGTCACTTTTAATTCCCTGGTTTTGCCCCTGTCTTTGACATTGTTTGCTCACTACTTCCTTTCTCTGTACCTTCTCCCCCAAGTCACTCCTCAAGCTTGCTTCCCATGCCTGTCTTATCTAAGTAGGCATACCAACAAAAACGGAGACAAAGCAAAAAGAAAACAAACGATTGAATAAAAAGGGGGAAAATAATAATAATTAGCCAAAAAGAAAAAAAGAAAGCATACATAATTCCAGGTATGTCCACTGACCTTTATGGCAATCTCCGCTTTAGTCGTGGGGTATGCAGGAAACTGCCCTTCCTAGCCTGAAGTCTATTTGGGAGCCCTTCGGGTTTTGTGGGTTGGCTTTCTTTCCACTGCTGATCTGTTATGTTCCTTCTTAGTTTGCCCCCCTGTGGGGGTTCGGACAGGACTCACTTCCCACTCTGTGTGTCCCCAGTGATGGAACATCATGTCTGGAGATGTTGTCAGTCTACAGTCCTCTCTGGACTCTAGCAGCCCTGTGCAGGGACTTTGTCTTTAAAGCTTGGTGTGCAAAGACTCTCACTCTCTTTCTTTCTCGGTTTTTTTCCCTGTGGGCATGGCTGGTTGGCCTCTCTCCCCAACCTGAAGGTTCAGTGATGTCCTCTGAACACATACACCTAGAGAGAGGGTCTGTGTGACTCTGAGCCCTGTAGCTCACTCTGTTCATGAGTTGCTTCAGTGTGGTTACATTGCCCTTGAGGTTTGGTGTGCTGTGGTGCAGTCTGCATGCACATTCCTAGTTCTGTGGAGACATAACCAATACTCTCCCCCAAGGTGGGTGAGTGCCCTGCTCCCTCCATGCCATTATCTCCCCCACCTTATCTCCCTCCCCTGCATGTTCATTCTTGAATCAATTTCTGTGTCCAGAGTAAGACCATTTGCTGACTGCCTGAAATATGGTTGCCCAACCTACTCACTAGCTTGAGTAAATGGGATCTACCTGATTGGGGAGAAAATAGAGATTCATACCAAGAATGGACCTTATTATTTGGTGGTGATGTTGACATTCTTTATGCCCCTCTCACATGCCTACTGCATCAGGGAGGATCGATGCACTGGGCAACCACAAAATCCAATGAAATAGCTGAAGTTTTTCAAAAAGAGTAGAGAAATATTCTTCAGATTTTCAGTGACTTGATTTTATTGCTCTGAGCTAGGAATTCTCTAAAAAGACAACTGATTTCACTCTGTTATCACTGTCAGACAGGATGTCTTATGATCAAGAATACTTAACCATATTTTTGGCAGAAAGCCTTCAATCTGTCATTTCTTCATATATACAGTAAGCTTGTATAACCGGCCAACTCATTGGTTTACATAGGAGTACATTTCACAACTATCATGTTTCCTCGGTACTGAGTTTTCATCACTTGTAAAATGCAGTCCTGATTGAAAGCAATTTGGGGGAATCTTTTGTTTAAGAAGAAAAAGGAATGCTATATTAAATATATAGAGAAATCTTGATTTCATTAGCATTAAAATGTGAGGGAAATGTATTTAAGTATGGGATTATTTGAGTTGTCAAAGATATGATTGGTGGTAATGCTGCTCAGACATTTTTCCAGAGAAGTAATTGTTGTGTAATAAGCTAAAGAGTAATAAAATCCCTTTGGGTATTTTAGATCCCATAATTGTTATCAGATATTCCCTTGGCACACCTCTTCTTTAATCATTTTATATTTCTCCTATTATGATTCATCTTTGGAGGCTATTTCATTAAAAAAATAGGAAGGTTGTATAGTGAAGGAAGGAAGGAACTAACCATGTTGACTGAGCCAGCCAAGTTCTCCAAAGAATCCTCTCTCAAGTGCTGTTTCCTCTGTTTCCTGGATATCCTGGAAACCTCCCTGGGTCCACTGTTCAAGTTCTAGTTAGCATCTTTCTGTGTTTCTGTGTCTTTCTGTCTCTGCCATTTTTCTTTCTCTCCATCTTTCTCTGTTTCTTCAGCTAGTATGTATAGATAGTCCCCACATTATCTCCTTGTCTCTAGTCTTTCCTCCTTCCATTCAAGTTGCACAATCTTAGCTAGGACTCTCCTTGAGTAACTCTAGACTGTTGATCTTACATTTTTCTTGAAAATCCTTTATTGATTCCCCATTCCTCTTAAACTAAAGTCCACGTTCCCTAATGTGGCCCACAAGGCCTCCTCAGGTCTCTTCATTCTGGGATCTAACCTTCCAGCTCATCTGCATTTCTTGCAATCCTTCAACTCTCCACATCTTGGTTTGCTGGTTCCTCTGTTTCCTTTCTCCTATCTCCTCCTCTAGAAGTGAACTTAAGTCACTTTGTCATCAAACTCTCGGCTGTGCTACCAGTGCTTCTTGCCAGCCTCCCTGATCCCCACATCTGGGGTATCCCTCTACCTAGTGCTGAAAGGCAAGTGTGTACAACTGAACAAATAGGTCCCTTCTAGCCATTCATCTTTCTTAAGGTGCTTCATATAGTTCCTGTGCCCTGTATAGTTCTTCAGGACAGGAATTTTGTAACTATCTTGTATTTCCAGCATCTGGCACAACACCTGGCACCAGAGTAGCCCTTTATATATAATGAGCTACTGTGTCATTTACTTCTGTTCATACAAATGTTTACCAGGTGATTTGATCAAGCAATCACAGTTTTAGAATATCTTTTCAATGATTCTATTCAATCCTACATTGATTTTTGGCTTTACTTTTTCTTTCACTCACACCAGACCATATTAAGGCCAGGCATGTGATGGTTGCATCAGCCACGCCTGGCATTACCACCCACAATTGTTGAATAATTAAGGAGTGTTTTGGAATATGGTTTTCTTCCAAGGTGGTGCCATTAAGAACTCTGCATCCACAAAAAGTAGTGATTTTTGAAGGTGGACAAGAGAGGTAGGAGAATGTCTTTCACATAAACTACCTATATGGGTTCCAAAACTGAAGGAAAGGAAAGAGACCTACTGGCACAACGGGTTAAGCATCAGAGTGCTAACCCAAAGACCTTCAGTTCAAATCCACCAGCTCTTCCACTGGAGAAAGATGTTGCTGTTGGCCACTCTTTGCAGTGTGGTTCTACTCTGCCCTGGGAGTCCCACGAGTCATAATTGACACCCCAGCAGGGGGTAAGATTGAAGGAAACCAGGATGTTTGGGAAGAAGGCAAATGAGAAAGGGGCTTTTTTGTTCTTTAGAAGAGCTTGCAGTTACATAGTTATACTCATTTTATGAAACAATTTTACCATTTCTTTCTTTGGTTCTTCTTTTCTTTCCATTTTTATTGGGAGCTCTTGCAGATATTATAACAATCTATAGTTTAATTAGATCAAGCATGATTGTACAATTGTTGCCACCATCATTTTCAAAACATTTTCCTTCTTCCAATCTTTGATATGAGCTCCCCTTTATTTCTGCCCTCCCCCACCCTACCCCTCAGAAACCCTTGTTATTATATATTATTATTATTGTTATTCCTTTCCCCCCATGTATTACACCATTCAATGTATCCATTCACCTGCCATTCTGTTCTACTTTCCCCTTGTGTGGGGTTATATACTCATCATTGCTCTCAGTCCCCTCTCCCTGCCTCTCTGAACCCTCAGGGAAGCATTACTCCCATTACTATTTCTGAAGGGTTTATATATCTTGGAGTTCATCAAATGATCTTCCTTATACAAATGAACATATACGGGTCTAATGAGGTAAAATTAGGACCCTAATAATAGGGGGGGGGGACTATTAAAGAACTCGAGCAGTGGTTCTCAACTTTCCTAATGTCACGACTCTTTAAAGCAGTTCCTCATGTTGTGGTAAGCCTGTCCCCGCCCCCACCATAAAATTATTTTTGTTGCTACTTCATAAATGTAAGTTATGGAGTACCTTTTGCTACTGCTATGAATTGGGCGATCCCTGTGAAAGGGTTGTTAGACCCCCCACAGGTTGAGAACTGCTGGACTAGAGGCTTATTTATGTGTTTCAACAGTGCTATGCTGCACCCTGGATTTAACAGCCCTTCCTTCCATCTGACCCTTCTGTGAGGGGCTGCCCCGTTATCTTACAGGTGGTGCTTGGGTCTTCTTACTGGGCTTTCCAAGATCCCTTTAGGCAGATTCATTGAGGGTCCATGAATAGACGCCAGCTCCTAAGTTAGGCATGAAAAGAAGAAAGGTGTTGCATCACGCTGAAATTCCTACCAGTAGAATACTTATCCTGTGCAGGACTCACTCGGAGCGGTGGAGACCACATCTCCCGCCATCAGCACCGAGTTAGCAAAGCCCGCTGTGCTGCGTAATTGGATCCCATGTGTGTCCTTTGTTGCTTGGTGTACTCTCAGGTTTCTAATTAGGTCCTGTTGGAAGATGTCTTCGATGAGCTAGCAGAGTCCCCTACCTAAGCTCTGTCTGTGCCTCTAGAAAGTCCTAAGACCCCTGTATTTTCATACTAAGGCATTATTATTGTTATACAGCTAGTATGTTTGTTTACTTGTGCATGACTTCTTTCTTCAATTCCACAGCCTGTTTCACAGTCACATAACTCACACATTTGTGAACCTGTGAGTAAAAAGTGAAGGAAACTAACACCATTCCTAAACAGTACTTGTTGATGTTGTGTGTCCCCCATTATTATTTTTAGGTCTGGAGTTCAAACGCTGCCCCACAACGCCAAGGTACATTACAACTACGCCAATTTCCTGAAGGACCAAGGCCGGAACAGGGAAGCCATCTACCACTACCGAACGGCACTCAGGTAAGCATACCTATTCTGCCTGCTGTGATGCTTTCCCGCTGTCCCCTCTTTCTTTCTCTTGCTTGAGCAGCTGTCTGCAGTGCTCTTTGGTGTGGTTGGAGGCCGCTGAGTCAGTTCCGACTCAAAGCCCACCGATGCGCGCCCGAAGAAGCACCGCCTCGTGCCGCACCGGCTTCCCATCTGCCGTATGTTGGCGTCCACGGTGGCAGCCCCCGTCGGTGCCTCTTGCAAAGGTCTTTCGTACAAATCCTGCATGTCACCACAGCTTTTACCAGGTCATTCTTAATCCCTGGCATGATCTTGGCCATTATCCTTTGGAACACTGTTCTGGACAAGCATACTGTTTATTAGCTAGTGTCCTTCAGACTTCACGCCCCTGGTACTTAATACTCAGTATGGTGAGATGTAAAAACCATACACGCCACGTTAGCCTTCAAACGGTTCCTCTCTTTTTTATTGAGAAATAGAAGTTTTTACTAAGGTATAGAAGACAACTTGTAAGATTTATGAAAGAGTCTTGTGCTTTTACTGGGCAGAAGTTTTCTCACATGTTTACAAGCGCCTGCTGAGTGGGAGTACGGTTTACGTTTCCTTCTGTGTTTTCATGTTTCCTTGTGTACTGCAGATGTGCCACAGTGAGCATGTGTTACTTTTATCGTTAGGGCAAAGGTATATATGAATTATAGTGGCTGGTTGGATACTTCCTGCTTTTTTTCCTTTTTTTCAGCAAAGTAATAAAATAAATGTTTGAATCAGCAACTGTGTTCCTGGGGGTGGCTGGCGAAACCCCACAGATAAACAGAATCCTGGAGAAATGGGGCAGGAAAAGTCTATGAGTGAGAAGCCTAGTAATTAATGAAATCTGTCATTCTCAAATACCTGCTGCTTCCAAGTTTTGCCTTCCCTATAGGAGTGCTTCTCAGTGAACGCTCAATGGATGCGGGTGTTTGGGGAAATGATGACTCTCTATCTAAGTAAGAAAAAAGGAAAGATACTCAGACTATTCATCACGTTAAATATTCTTTATCCTAGGCCACTGGGAGATGACACTGATTTTGATGTGGCTGCTTTTTGTGTGAAGTTTGCTGTGACAGGAATTCCTCCCCCTCCCCACTGGTCCACCCCTATGTCAACATCAGTGTGCTTCCACGTCTGCACACAGGAAAATGGGAGTGATGAGGGAAACCTAGGGTTAAAGGCAAATATTATCTGAAATCAGTTCCAACAATTATCCATTCCTGCCTGCCATAATGATTCTATAGATCCCAAAGGCAATAGTGAAATTAGTCATTAGAGTTGTAGCTGCACTAATCTCTGTTTGGCTTGCTTTCAATTCTAAAGATGAAGCAAGATTAAATTGAAACCATAGTTGATATAAATATTCTACTTCCGTTTACATTTCATTTTCAATGCTTTAAATACTTACCTCTTTCCACATTAGGCCTGAGCTCATGCATTGTATTTCTGTAATGCAGACAAATGTTCCTTTGAAAAAATGCTGCCGCCAAAGTTACGGATTTAGTTTAAGACTTACTTCATTAAAGAAAAATGTCAGAGCCCCTCCCTTAAATCCCCAATAAACACAAGTGTTAGCTTTGCTTTGCTGAGCAGAACAGCTCCATGGTTACACTTACTGCAGGTGCTAACTCAGGGTGCTGAAGGGTCCAAGAAACATGGCTGGCCGCCATATGTGCCCACAGCTACCTGCCCCCTTCCTTATGCTGGGGAAGTGTCTACCCTTCCACCTCACATGATGGAAGTAGCGAATCCAAAGGCCATCCCACCACTCAGCTCTTCCTACACAAACACTTCCAAGAATGCCTTATGCAGTAAACCCAAAGACACACTAGTGACTCAGCTGAATGAAGATGTTCTTAATGGGCACTGGGCCAATGATTGATTGGGTATCTTCAAAGGTCATTTCAAAGTGGGGGATCATTAAATGAGTTGCTTACAGTATCATGAATTTTATTCCAGCCTTTAATTTCAAATGTACTAGCTGTTTACTGTTTCATCATGTGTTTTCATGAGTTGGGGTCTTCTGATCACATCAGCCAGAAACCACGCCCACCAATACATTGCTATGATTATTCGTGTATTTATTTTAAAGTGGAATAAAATTGTAAAGATAACTTGCAAAGGAATTTGAGTAGGCTAGCTGATTGTTTTTCCTTCTGGTTTTCCTCCTCTAATTTTTAATCAATGGAACCCTGATGACATCGTGGGGTACTCCTTGGGCTGTTAATGGCAAGGCCAGCAGTTTCAATTCACCAGCCGCTTCATGGGATTAAAAATGAGGCTTTTGAAACCTAAAAAGATTTACAGACTCAGAAACCCACAGGGCCAGTTCTACTCTGTCCTGTTGGTCACGATGAGACGGCATTGAATAGATGTCAGTGAGGCTGAGAGTTTTATCATGAAGGAGCCCTGGTGATATAGTGGGTAAGTGTCAGGTTGCTAACTGCAAGACCACATCTCAAACCCACCAGAAGGAACAGTTCTATCCTGTCCTAGAGTTGCTGTGAGAAGGAAACCCACTTAATGACTCATGGCAGTAGGTTGGGCTTTGAGTCTTTTACAATGATCTCACTAGCATCTAATTCAATATCATTTCTTTTTAGTAACTTCCAAAGTATTTACGTTTTTCTCATTCATCTTATTTTCATTGGCAAAATATTTAATTGTATAGTGCAATTGCCATGGAAAAAGTACAACTTGAAAAGACTCATTTGTAAGTCTTAACTCTTACCCCTGTAACTCAATTCACAGGAGCAGAAGGGTCCAGGCTTCTAGAGAAATTTTACTAGGTGGCAGGCATCTGCCAATATGTTCTACAGAGAAGACAGAACATTTGGAAGCGTGGTAACACTATTAAGAAGAGACTTTAGCAGAGTTTTCGCTGTAGGTGTTCGAGTCGTGGAATCTGCTTTTCATCTTCTACTACTCACTTTGCATGACTCAATTATTTGTTACCTAAAGTGGGCTGTTTACAGTAACCCTGCAACTGAGTACGAGACTAACGATTGCCTTGCCTGGCGTGAGTCAGAATGGCTTCTCCACTGTCGACAGCAAGTGGTGCCATATCCCATTGAACATTTGTTCGCTTTCATGCCCCCTTCCTCCCACGGCGAGGCCTGATTATATCCAGAAGTCTAAGACTGGCTGATGTGCCCAGGAATTTGACTATGAGCCACTGTAGGATTCCCTTCTGATAAAAACACTGTGCTCCTCCATCACCCACACAGTTATCGTCTTCCTCAGGTATGGTTTCAGCAGGAAATAAATCGTAAATCAACCAAGATTGATTTTTCTTCCCAAATCATGCAGTGGTCCCATACTGTCTTGGTTTTTCTTCTGAAATCAAGTAGGAAATAAAACACTACCCTGAGAAGATTCGAGTGGGCTTGAAGAACCCTGGGACCCTACTTGTAACCGTGGGGCCCTAAGTGTACTCCACTCTTCTAATATGTCAGTTATTGACATTTTATACAGAAAAACTAAGGCGGGGGACACTAGATGTCCTAGACCAGGCTATTTTTCTGTTGGCATGACTTCAAAGGAAATAGTCTGCTTTTCAATGCACCGGTACAGAAGAAATCATCACTCAATACATAATTGGCTAAGCGCTCATGGAAAAATATAGAATTTATTCATTTGGTTAAGATGCCTTTAATGCATTAAATAGTACCTGCTGAAGTAATCCTTATATTGTCCCTGTGCGGAAAACTTGAACTCCGCATCAGTCTACTACCCTACCATAAATGTATGTGGAAATGAGGAAGTGATAAAGCAGTGAGTATTGAAACAAAGCTCAGTATTAGAATGTGAGGAAATATAACTGTATCTGATTAACCTGTACCTCGTTCATGCCCCGAGTCTAGTCACTTTGATTATTATGCTTCCTTAGAAATAGGCTATCTATAAAAAAATGTTTAAACAATTTTGGAAATTCAAGAGCCATTAAAAAACTTCTTGGCTGAGCCCCGGTGGCATAGTGCTTGTGTGCGGGACTGCGGCCCACTGGGATGGAGGTTGAATTCCACAGGAGCAAAGGCTGGGCCTCCTACTCCCACCACCTGAGGGCAGTGATGCCTAAAAAACTAAAAAAAGAAAAAGCTCTTCTTTACATAGACAATTAACTCCCTAATTATGACAGGTGAATTTGGATACTAGCTGCCATGGAATTTTGTAAATAATAAAAACTCCAACATCATTTGTTACCTGAATTTATTAAGTTGAAATGGATTCTTTCTCCAGGGTGGTATTTTCATTTAAAAGCAACGAAACATGTTTTCCATACTTGAAAGTAGTGTTGTTCACTGCTGTTGTTTAGTCCCAACTGAGTAACCCTGTGTACAGGAGACCAGAATTCCCTACAGTGAAGCATATGACCAGGCCTTTTTGTCTACTAAGCCACTGGCTAGGCTTGCGCCCAAACTTTTTGGGTTAGTAGTCAATGACAACCCAGCTGTGCCACCAGGCCCCTTAACTTCACAATCAGACATCTGAACTCTTTTTTCCTTCCTTTTGTCGCCGACATTAAATTATCACTATCGTCTTACAGCATATATAATAATAGTATTTTTCTCATGATTTGGAATGTGAAAATTGTAAAGATAAGACATGTCAGTTGTTGGAAAGTAGGACCTTGGTGATCGAAACCATACTAAAGACTGCATGTTAGAATTTTTCCATGTCAAACACTTTTCATTGGAAATTGCAACAACATGAATAGTGAATAAACATATAGATTTCACCCGATGAAATACACAGGAATCAAAGGGACTACTCAGACAAACATGATGGAGTACCATTAGACAGAACAAGGTCACTATACAGCTGAGCAACAGATCATCAATGGCTTGTATGCAAGTTAATGTTAAAAGAAAAATGAAACAAGGCCTTGAGAGCCAAGATATGTCATGGACAGAGACTATCTTTTTTTCTTTTCATGGATAATATTTTGTTAAAGTATCTTGCTCATTCCAGTATATCCCTTTCCAAACATTTCAGTTGTTCAGTGCTATCTGGTGGGGCTATGCAATTATCAGTGCTATCAAGACACACACCCTTATTTCCCATCCTCTCAGGAAACCCTTACTCCTGTCACTGATTCTGAGACATCATCTATCTTGACTCCCATGTACTGAGCAATCTTAAATATATAATGAACCTACGCAAGTTTAACAAAATGTATGGATGGACCATAATGGATAGGAAGGGGAGGGAATCTCAAACTAGAGGTTAGTTATGTGGTTCATCAGTGCTACACCACACCCTGGATTTATCCTCTGTTCCATGATCCTTTTCTAAGAGGGACTGTCCAATTTTCTTCTGGAGGACTTTGGGTCTCCACAACATCCAGTCCCCTACATATCAATTTGGATGAGTGGTTTTTAAATTTTCAATATTTATTCCCATCAATACATTATGATCACAGAGGCTGGTGTGCTTCTTTCATGTGGACTTTGTTACTTCCCTGTTAGATGGCCACATGTTTAACTTGTAGGCTTTAAGACCCCAAATGCCACAGCTTTTGCTAGCCGGGCACCATCAGCTTTCTTCACCAAATTTGCTATGCACCCATTTTGTCTTCAGTGATTGTGTCAGAGAAGTGGGTATCATACAGTGCCACATTATTAGAAAAAGACATTCTTGCACAGAGGTAAGATTTAAATAAAGACCCAAAGTCCCTCTGCTTCCTTGTTGCATTTATACTTATATACATACATAAACCAATATACACATTTTCATATATATATATATATATACTTATATATACACATGCATACACACACATACACACACACACACATGAGGAGTACCTGAAAAAAAACCTAGAATTTTGCCAGGTGGAGTGGAGCTTTTGTAGTATGCATTTTTCCTGCTAGGTAAGCTTCAATCAACTCGCTTTGAGTTACTGAACTTAGGTTATCTCGGGTCACTGGATTTTTTTGTTTAAAACAATTTCACTTGAACCTCATTTTCTGTGATGGACAATTTCAGAGAACAGTGTGTAGCTGTGAAAATTTGTTTCCTCCTCTGGAAATATGTGGCAGAATTTCTTGTGATGTTGACCACAGCTTCTAGGGACAGTGCAATGGGAAAAACCCAAGTATATGAGTGTTTTTCTTATTTCAAAAAAGATAAAATGTCCATTGATGACAAATCTCATTCTGGATGTCTGTCAACTTCCCAAACGGGTAAAAATGTCAATTCATAGTACATTTTGGAGTTCATTCCACCAGGTCAGATTGTTAATCAAGCTTTATATTTAGAAGTTCTGAAAAGATTGTGTAACATTGTGCAATAAAAAAGGTCTGATTTGTGGTAGACTGGGAACGGTTTTGCTACCACAACAATGTACCTGCTTGTGCAGCCATCTCAGCATACTAGCTTTGGGCAAAAAAACAGCATTCCTCTTTTGGCCCCCCACACACCTTACCTGACTTCAGTCCATGTGACTTCTTTACATTTCTGTAAGTGCAAAGGGACATGAAAATACAGCGATTAAAACACGAGGGAGGTGCTGTCAGCTATCCAAACAGAAGAATTTGAAAACTGTTTTCAATGATGTAATCACATATTTGATAAATGTATTAAGTGTAATTGAGAGTACACTGAAGATTATTTTGTTAAAAAAAAAGTAAGAACAATTTGAATCCATAGCTTTGAAAAAAAAAGTCTGATTTTTGTTGGGTATCCCTTGTATATTACAATTTGTTTTTTCCTCTTAATCCACTATCATGCTTGCCTGCCATTCACCATTCAGATACAATTTGACTGATCAAATACACTCAGCAAAGCTACACCCTATTTGTAGTTCATATTAGAAACTTCCCCTGTACCCATCATTGTTGGCTCCTTGCTCCCTTCCTGTGCCCCACTGGAACTGTCGGTCTGGCCAGACAGCTCCTTAAGATGAAATATGACACACTGAGCACTAATAACCAAAGACCAGACAAGTTGTGGAATGACTTTCAGGACATCATTACATTAAAATAAGTAAATAAATGTCATTGACAGAGGCAGCAGATGAAATTCGCTTTTGAACAAAAAGTAGCTAACATCAAAAGCAAACTCTCAGCTATGGAGCTGATTCCAATACATAGACCTTACAGGAGAGTTGAATTAGTAGCATTGCCCCTTTTTATTTCAATGCTGCAAATCTCTACAGGAGCAGATAACCTTATCTTTCTACACTGGGGCAACTGGTAGGTTCAAACCACTGACCTTGCAATTAGTAGCTCAATGCACAGACTACTGCACCACAAGAGCAATCCTCTGAGCAACTGAAGTTAGGGAAAATAAATAAATAAATAAATAAGTTTAAATTAAGGAGCCAAACAGAAGGCTCCAAAAATAGCAGTAGCTTAAGAAATCAAAGTAAAATATTATAAGGAAATAGGCAAAGACTTTGAGTTAGAAACCAAAAAGAAGAACATCCTTGACATTGCTTAAGCTGAAAGAATTGAAAGGGGCGTGGTGGTGGTGGTGAATCAAGCCTTGATTTCTAAAGTTGATGGAGTCTATGAACAAAATATTGAAAGATACAAGAAGCATCAAAGAAAGTTGGAAAGGAATACACAGAGTCACTGTACTAAATCAATTGATCACTAATCAATTATTCAGGCGATAACTGTAAAATCCAAACAATTGGTGCTAAAGGAAGAAATCCAAGCCACACTGAAAGCATTGGTAAGAAGTCTTGAGGAATTGGCAGAATATGAATTGAGATATTTTGACAAATGGATGCAGCATATTAGCCCATATGTCCAATACCAACCCACAAGTCCTCTTCAGACTCACGAAGCACTTTCAATGATGCCAGGACAATCACAGGCTAGTGGGTGCAGAGTCATGTGTATCCAGTGGTGGTAGAAGCATCTCAGCGCTGGCAGGGGCCTTTCTTTGGCTTCTCAAGCATCTCATTACTGGCAGGAGTCTCTGCATGACTTTTCTGACTTCAGAGGTCTGGTTCCATCAAGGTAAGTCCACGTGGCTTCTCTCTGGGATGTCTCACAGGGAGTCAACCTTATGTCTTCTCAGTAGAAGGGACTGAGTCATAAGTGTCCCACTGCCACGGGGGATATACATTCAGATTTCCCTGAATTCTCAGGATGAAGCCATGCCCACACAGAGGTCTCATTGACTATCTTCAGTTTGGCAGACTAAACTCCACCCCTACACTCTTAGTCCTGAAATTGACACCAGATTAGTGGCTGTCACAACAGCCATGGAAACAGTAGGCAAGAAGTCAGATTACATAATGCACTGGATAAGCTTATTGCAAAAGACCACTTTAAAGTGTTCATAATAAAAGTTGTCATATGAATGACTAAAATGCACCTTACCCCAGCTGTGTTATTTCCAATCATCTCATATGGATATGAAAGCTGGTGAAGAATATTGGCTATACCATGGAATGCTGGAAAAATGACTACATTTGTTGTGGTAAAAGTAGAGTTAAAAGGTTCATTAGAAGCAAGAATAGTAAGACTTTGTTTTGTGTAGTTCTCCCTGGGACCAATCCTTGGAGAAAGACATCATGCTTGGCTAAGTGGAGCATCAACAAAACGGAAAAAACCTTCAATGACATGGATAGACCCAGCAACTACAATGATGGACTCAAATATAGCAATGATGGTGTGTATGGTGCTGGACCAGGCAGTGCTGTGTTCTTGTGTACACAGAGTTTCTATGAATCAAAACTACTCATTAGCACATAACAGCAACTCACACATATGGGTGATTTTATTCATGAACACAATTATTGCACATTATTGATTAATTTATTATTAGCACAATTACTGCACATTATTATCACAAATATTACATGGACACAAAGGGGCTTCAAAAAGTTCACCGATAGTTTTCATTCCATTTTTCACAAACATTTTGATTCCTCCTTGTATATGTGTGTGTGGCTTTGTTGTAATTAGGGATAATTGGTATTAAATTCAAGGAACCAAGCATCTGGAAAAATAGTAGAATTTTAGTCACATTGCAGTCATCCGTGCAGACTAAGTTTCACAATGAAAGCCCTGCAATTTCTATTCAAACTGCCATTCTGTGTTTTTTGTTTTATTTTTTCTCTCATAGCACTCCAGCTCTTAACAAAACAGTTTAGGTTCATTCCCTAAGATACAAAATCCAAGGCAGCTATCTCCATGCAGGAAGTTTTTTAGGGCATGTCCTCAGGTATTCTAGGAATGGAAGATAGGATAGCAGAATTGAGTGGAGGGAAGAGTTGCATTCCAACAGAGGACTCAGCAGACCCACAGAAAGCTTTGCAGCTGATAGCCTTTCAGAGTGATGATTGGAGGTGAGAGATTGGCCCTTTGCAGCCCCCTCTACATGTCATCTTGCTGAAACAACTCTGTTAGTGCAACGCCCCAGAAGAAATTCATCTTGAACTGTCTATACCAAGGCTCCTCGCCGCTGGAAGAATAAATGCCTCAAGCTTCCAGGGAGACTCTCACAGGTAGATGGCAGTATCCACTCCACTATGCTGATTTATGACTTCCTATAGGGGTAGACTTTGAACTGCTGACTGTAAGGTCAGTGGTTTATACCTACCAACCGCTCTGTGGGAGAAAGACGAGACCATCTGCTCCCATAAATAGGTACAGACTGGGTGACCCTACCTACATAGGGTCATGGTGAGTCTGAATTGACATGTAAGCAATGGGTTTGCTTTTAATATAAATGAATATGACAGTCTCCACAGACAAGTGTCTGGATTTTATAAGAATGAGAGAATCACAGATGGTAATATCTACCCCACAGGGTGGATTATGAGAGAATTCTTATAACAGGCGGAGATAGCCAGAGCTTGCTTGTTTGTTTATCCTACTCTAGAAGCTTCACTGAAACCTGTTTAGCATCATGGCACACATCAGCCTCCATGGACATGCAGATGGTGACAGTGTATGAGGTGCATTGGCCAGAAGGATTGACAAATCACCTGATGGAAAGTGAGACTCCTACCACAAAACCACCCATGCCCAAGTCTACGTCCATCTACTCGGCTCTCCATGTGGGGTCAGAACTGTGCTTCCCAGGGGTTTGGGGTTCAGAATTGTCTACTTCGCCTATAACTCTGGTTAGACTCAAACTCCCCATCTGACAGGATCTAAGTATGCTAACCTGTTGCCCTTACACAGGGACTCCCAGATCACCCTGAGCTGAGAATCATTTTGCTAAACTCGAGTACACTTGTAGCCTATATTCTGTACAGAAGTAATACCATAAAAGCCTAAGGGAACTTGGCCTCTCATTAGCACGATCCCATTGTACACATGCCAGAGCTCTTTTGTTGACGTCAGAGGACAAACGTATAGAGAAACAATTTAAGGCATTTAATTATTGGTGAGTCAATGAATTATTGCTTCATATTTCTTAATTAATACTCATTCTAAGAGTGGGTGGGGTGGTTCTGAGGTCATTTAAGGGCCCTGAGGGTCAAGTATCAGGCCGCTACCCACAGGGGCAGGACTGCTCTAAGGGAGAAAGATGAGGCTTTCGGCTCACATAAGGCTTGTAGTCTCAGCACCCCCAGGGAGCAGCCCTACTCCGTCCTACATAGGGTTGCTGTGCTTTGGCACCAAGTAGATGGCAGGTGGGAGGGGCGGGGGAGAGGATAGTGAGGACTGACATACTATATAGATTTTGAGTTAAATGCGAAACTGAGCTGTAATGCTAATGCAAAAATCAAAACCAAATTCCGCTCCAACTCATACCAACCCTCTAAGGCAAGGCAGAACCGCCACGGTGAGTTTCTGACTAGAAAGTTCTCTTTCTCCCATAGTGGTTTTGAACTGCTGGCCTTGCAGTTTGCAGCCTAATACATCACACTCATCTATAGGCCCTAAAACCCAGCCCTCAAGTGATGCCCAGACTGTGGCCAGAAGACCTCTTCCTGTAATCCAGAGTAAGACTCTTGCTTGCTGCCATCAAGTCAAGATGGACTCGTAGTGACCCCCTGTGAATTTCTGAGATTGTAACTGTTTATAGCAGAAAACCCAGTGTTTGTCCCGAGGAGCAGCTGGTGGCTGCGAGCCATCAACCACACAGATCCCAGCCCAACTAGTAACCAGTATAGGACCAAGAACCCCCAGTAGGACACAAGCCTTCCTATTTCTAGGTGCTGCCGTTTACTGCCTGAGGG
>PVJH01039294.1:0-16520 GCA_004026705.1 Nesogale talazaci
CAGCTCACACAGCTGTTACTTGGTTTGTATATTGTTGACCAGTGGTGTAATTGCCAGGTTTTTTTTTAATGGATTGTGTTAACGTGGGGTGCGTTGAAGGCTTATTGAAACTTGTGAAACTGGATTAATATCCCACCCACCCATCCCCATTGTCAAAAGTTGCAAAACTCATTTCTTCGCCCCCACCCCCCTTCCCCTCCAAGAGCCAGTCCATGGGGCAGACTTCAGAGACAGCTCCTCAAGTCTAAGTCGTGTACCATGAATGGACCTCATAGGTGCCAATGACACCTCATGCCTAGTCACGGTTGAAGACTTGGCTTGAACCTGAGGTTCTCATTATGTGTGGGCTTGTACCTCTTCCCAAGTGGTTGTCGCCTCTTTATCTGTCCATTTCTGATTTTTAATTATTCTGGTCTTAAATCACTACATCTCCCCCACCTCCGTCTTTTGTTGTGATATGATTTTTATAGTCAACCCCTACCCCACCTTATAGCCTTTGGATCATATTTAGACTGTCTATAAACCAAGATTGCAATTGTGAAGCTAGCCAGTCTTTTTCTTTTTTAATCGAAATATTTGTGACTGAAGTATACTCATTTAATTTTGGTATATGGAATGAGGTAGGGATCCAGTTGAACATTTTCCCAAGGGTGAATGGTTTGTTTGCGACCCTTTTTTTTTTTTTAACCACTTGTGACTTGAAAAGAATGTTCTAAGTTAGACACTCAACCGAGACACACACTGTATTTGGGGGTGGGGGGGTGGTACTGGGTAGTAGACACAGCATGTGACATTAGGAGAGGTTTTGCCTGGGGTAGCATTTATCAAACTGTATAGTTCTTTGACTAGAGGATATTGTTTTGCCCTGGGGTAGAGGACAAGGGGTGGACTTTTCCAATTTGTAAAGTGTTAAGAAACCCAAAGAGGAGGTCAACAGAGGTATGTGGTGGCCAGGTTTTACAGGCACTGGTTTAAGTGTGGGGCTCTGGTGGTCACCTCAGCCTGAGGCGTTGTGATACTCTGATCAAGTGAATGAGGACCAAGTTGAAAACCATCAGCCGGGGAGCCCGCGTGACGCCACAAATAAT
Source organism: Nesogale talazaci (assembly GCA_004026705.1). Lineage (NCBI taxonomy): Eukaryota > Metazoa > Chordata > Mammalia > Afrosoricida > Tenrecidae > Nesogale > Nesogale talazaci. The sequence continues at coordinate 1,089 of PVJH01039294.1, forward strand.
TCATAAGAAGCCACATCTTTTGCCGATTATTTGATTTTTATTGATTGATTTTTTAATGCTGCACAAAACAATATTTATTTTATTTTTTTTTTGGTTGCTGCTTATATTTTAATTGAGAGGGAACTCTTTGTGGCCTTTTTTTAAATTCTATTTTAATTTTGAAGGCCGCCTTAAGCTTTCTAAATTTGGAACATCGAAGCAAGCGAAAAGGGAAAGGGGGTTTTGCAAAATCACGGGGGAAAGGAAAGGTTGCTTGGTTAATCTTGGCCCTATGGTGGGCGATTAACTGCTTGTAGAGTTATATAGTATTTTTAATTAATTGTGCTTAAGGCTCTTAAGTATATGGTTCCCCCTGGAGAGCGGCTCATACTGACACTTTACAGCAGCTCGTACTGGCGGAGGTGCATGCGCTGGATGATGTCACGGCAGTCGTTGAACACGCGGCGAATGTTCTCGGTGTCCACAGCGCAGGTGAAGTGAGGGTAGCAGTAGTGGCGCCCGTCTCCACTGGCAGTGCTGATTCTCTGTGGGCACGGGGGGGTGGGGGGGAGGAAGAGGGACGGTCAGCCACACCCCGCTGGAGGGGATTCTCCCCGGGCCCCACCCCACGAACGAGCCAGTGAAGTGACATGACAACCCCAAACCCAACAACCAGGGACTGGTGGCTGACAGAGGCCACACTAGAGGGACTGAGACATCAAGGTGAAGACCCGAATCACTGGGTCCCCAACCAAGGGTGCAGTCACCCTCCAGGCCAGAAGAAGAGCATGGTCAGAGAGGAGGGTCTAACTCAAGAGGGGGGGCCTGCTCACCAGAAATTCGTCGCGGATGAAGTACTTGGCCCGGGTCACGCGGGGGTCCTCTCCAGGCTCGGGAGTAGCTGTGGAGAGAGAGAGAGAGAGAACAAGGTGAGCCTCGGCCTCCTCTCCCCGAAGACGAGTCCCGCACCCGCTGGCCGGCCGCGCCTCCTTACCATCCTCAGGAGTAGTGTAGCGAGCGAACTCTGGGAAGTAGTCCTCGATCTTGGATTTCCCAGCGAGGACTTTCTCGGCCAGCAGGTCCTGCTTGTTGAGGAACAGGATCACAGAGATGGTGCGCAGCCATCTGACCATGGGAGAGAGGAAGCCAAGGTTAGTGCCCGGGGAAGAGGGCGCCTTCCTCTGGGCGGGCGCCGGGCCTGGTGGGAGCAGGGTCCTGGCACGCACCTGTTGTTCCAGATGCTCTTGAAGAGGTTCAGAGCCTCCTGCAGGCGGTTGGTCTGGTTGTCCTCGCGGATGACCATGTTGTAGCTGCTGCTGGCCACCACGAAGATGATGGCAGTCACATCTTAGAAGGCAAAAGCAAGGAGGCGTTGGAGGGGGCAGGGGGACATGCCAGCAAGGGGGACCCTCCCTCCCAGAGACGCTCTCCTACCATTGAAGCACTGGATCCACTTGCGGCGTTCATCGCGCTGGCCGCCCACATCGAACATGCTGGGGGAGAGGGAGGGCATCAGGTGAACCCAATGGGCTGGCCACAAGACCCTCGCTCTCGCTGTCAATGGCAGCCATTGAGAATGTGGGGGTCAGAGGGGGGGGGGGTCTGAGGACATGTCCACTTACTGGAAGTTGACCTTGTCCACCTGGAACTTGGTCTCAAAGATTCCAGAAGTCAGGACACGGCAGCGAAGCAGGTCCTATAAGCGCAAGTCAATGTTAGGTCAATAGACCGTACCACAAGCTCCACCCAAATATTATTAGCAATTGACACCCCCCCACCCCGGACAAAAATCACAGAGACCCCCAAGCCCTTGGGTTGTGAGGGGGCTGGTGTACCTGGTCACTTGGCACGTAGTCGGCCTGCTTGATGACATCGATCTTGTCCAGGAAGCTGGCAGGAGGGGACAGAGACAGATGTTCAAGTCCACCTGCCAACAACTTGTGTCTCCCCCCGCCCAGTCACTAAATAGAAGTGATGGGCTCCACAAGAGCAGAATTAAGTCTTGGGGACGTGGCCGGGGTCAACATTTATGACTCAAAGCTTAGGCCTTAACCTTTGGGTTAAGAGCAGAATTTATGATAAAAAACTTCTAAAAATGCATTTGGGTGAATAAGGTACTTCAAATTAAAGACTGAAAGGTAAAAAAGGGCTGAGCCCCGGTGGCGTCGTGGTTGTGCGCGGGACTGTGGCCTACTGGGACGGAGGTTCAATTCCAGCAGTGGGGCTGGGCCTCCTACTCCCACCACCAGAGAGCAGTGATGCCCCCCACCAAAAAAAAAAAAAAAAAAAAGGAAAAATGGTTGTAGGAACTCAAAGTGATCACCTAGGAACCAGAGAGAAGTTTCTAGAAGGGACTCTGCCAGCTTTGAGCACAACTATGGGCCCAGCAACACAGAACAGTGGCAGGGCTCTGCTCACGGTTTTCAGTCGGAAAACTTAAGGGGTGATAATACCTCCTCCCATTTTGGCCCCCTTTATGTGGAAGGGCATCAAGGAAGTGCACCCTCCTGCACTGCCCCCTTGCCCCCCCCCCCCCAGGTAGGAAATGCCCGTGAGACTGTTTTTAGTTATTCAGAAATGGTGTCCTTTCCCTTCAACTGATTAAGAATCTCATTTATTGAAGAGAACAAAAGAGGTTTGGCACAAAGGGACCCTTCTCGCCTGAAGCAGCGCTGAACAGGAAGCAGACACACAGTTCCCTTCCGTTCTACTGGGCCCTGAGACAGAACCCTCCTGAGAGTAACATGTTTTCCTTGAAGACAAAAACACGACACCTTGCAGCTTTGCTGCTTACTCTGCTGCGTGTGGGGTGCAGGGGGGGGGGGGGCCCGGTCCCCCCCCGGCCTGCCAGTCACTTCTCCGGCAGCAAGCGTGATCTTGCTTGCGTGGCTTGGCCTTGGCCAGACGCACACCTCGGCGAAGTCTCGCTGTTTCCCTTTCTCCCTGTCTCTGAAGGATCGGGCTGCTCTCAGGGCTTGCGAAGGTAGTGGCCAAACCGGCCTGGGTCTCGGGGCGCCTGCGGTTGGCCTCAAGGAGCATCCCAGAGGGAGCAGCCTCTCGGAACAGGAACTCCCCGAGGCCGCCCCCTCCTCCCTCTTCCTCTTTGCGAGTTTAGAGCGAGTTTGGCTTGGAGGGTACGGACTTGCTCAATCAGCCTGACATGACAGCACCCGGCCAGAAATAGCTCCCTGGCCGCCCTGGCCTCCAGCACGGTCGTCCTGACAACGGAACCACAGGGCTATAAATAGACCATCGGCACCAAATCTTGTGAGAGAGTCGTCTGGAGCCGGGCCAGCCCAACCCCAGCTCGGCAAACACATGCAGGCAGCTGAAGACAGACGCGGGCCAGGTACGGGCGACTCTGAGCCCAAGGCCCGCCCGCGGCCACGGCACAGCCAGGGCGGTTGGCCAGCCCGGGAGACATTTTAAAAGTTGTCAGCTGCCATTCTCTCTCTCTCTCTCCCTCCCTCAAGTTTCCTTAAAACTTTCCACAATCTGGGCAGATGCTGCCGTGGTCAGATACAGGGGAGAAGGCTTGCAGTGTGGCTTTGAGAAACTTTTGAAATGGTGTGTGTGGGGGGAGGGGGAGATGCGAAAAACAAAACCCACTGGGTTGTAAATGACTCTGAAGTAATGAAGTGACTGGCCGCCCCTGCCCTGGCCCCCAATCTCCAAAACTAGGATGGTCTCAAACCTTCCCTTTTGGGTACCTGTACTTCACTTCTGACTCAGGTCCAAAATTCAAAACGCAAACAATTCCAGGATTTCCATTTGTTTTGCGTTACTATAATTAGCTCAAACTTTGTAGAAAAGCAGGATTTTGTGCGAGAAAAGGGTGGGGGTGGGGTGTCACGTGGATCTGGCCAAGATGGGCTTCCCTCGCACCCCTCCCTATTTTTCCATCATCTTCCCTACACCCAGATCCTTAAAAAAACAAGCAAACCCCCAAACCATGTAACTGTGCTGGTGGGTTAAATCCTAAGCCATCCATGTCTGTGACAAACGCGAAGAGACCCTTTTTGGAAACGTGTTCCATAGACCCTGAGAGAGTTGGGGAGCGGGGCTGGGAGAGCTCCCAGGGTGGGTTTTCTGGGGGAACTAACTGTGGGTGGGACCCTGGGGTGCAAGTGTGGAAGGTGCTGAGGTTGTATGCCAGGGTGTCTGGTCGGTGTGCCCGCGGGGGCGGGGTGGCACTTACTACTGGGCGCAGTCGATGAGCTGGTACTCGTTGGCACGTTCATAGCAGGCACGCACGCCATCATCCTCCCAGAGAGCCTTGGCATGCTCGTAGAAGATCTGCAGGGACAGGAGGACAGTGAGAGAGGGGCAGGAGGACCCTGGGCCGGGGTGGGGGTGGAGGGGGTGGCGATGCTGGGACAGACCCCATCCAGACATCAGCATGCACAAGGCCTCTGCGGGGCGCCCTGCTCTCCCGCCCTCCACTGTGAACCCCAGGGCTTGGGGGCTGCCCGGCGCCTTTCTGGGGGGCAAGGTGGGTGCACTGCTCGCCCGGGTGGGAGGGCGTGCCCGTGAGTGAGTCAATGCTGAAAGCAGAGGCTGCCTCCGAAGAGGCGCTGGGACCATGGCTTCCTTCTAGGAAATGGACTTTTACCAGGAGGTAAAAGAGAGAGAAGGATGGGAGAGGGGATGGCAGGTCCGTGTGTCCTCCTTGTGTGGTCTTAGGGTAGCGTGTGTGTGTGTGTGTGTGTGTGTGTGTGTGTGTGTGTGTGTGTGTCTTGGGGTCCCCATGGGGAGCAGGGAACTGCTCCCCCCGCAGACAACTCATGCCCTGCCTAGGGAGGGGCTATAGGGAACAGACTCGTTCCTGAGGGTCAGTGTGGATGTGCCACCCAGGGTGTGTCCTACTGCCGGGGGACGGGGCACGAAGGGGCGGGAGGGGCTCAGCTTACGGGAGGGAAGTCAAAGTCCGGGACGTTCATCACGCTCAGGATGTAGTCCACTCTGAACTGGTTCTCAGGGTTGGCCAGTTCCACAGGGGGCACCAGGCTGCTCATGGCGGCCACGATGGTCTGAAAAGGAAGGAGCAGGCGGTCAGGGGGGAGAAGCGCTCCTTAGAGGGGGTGCAGCCCGCGGAGCAAGGGAGGGTGACACCTACTTCAATGGCCTCCTTCAGGTTGTTTTTGATGTCCTGCACTTTGGTTGCCTTCTCACTGCAGTGGGATTGAAAAGAAGAGAGAGGATGTTGCCTCCGAACACGCCCCTTGAGCCAAGACACTCCAACTCAAGGCATCCACTCAACCCTGGGGGGCAGATCTGTGCAGGGGCATCTGCATAAAGGCAGCTGAAAAGCACCAGTCTCCCTCTCCCCCAACAGGGCCCAAGGGATCCTGCTTAAAGCAGGGCGGGTGGGGAGACTGGTGAATTGGCAATATCTCCTGTACCACAAGCTGGACCTGGTCCCTGGACTCTCTTGCCTATGGTTCCGTTTGCCCGAGACCCCTGCCAGCACATAGCAAGACTCCCCAATAAAGTTCTGTGGGTTCTGATCAATCAAGGCCCAACAGGAGTAGGTGGGTGATGTGGGACATCCCTGTGAGTAGGTGGGGCAGGCTCAGGGGTGGTGGTGCAGAGAATTGAGCTCTAGGACTAAGTGAATAGGGGCAGGGGGTGTGTCTGTGTAAGACCCCCTTCCCTCTCAGGACTATCACCCCTTATCTGATGACCTCAGTGTATTTGTCAGCAGTGGGGGCCTTGCTGGCTCAGTGCCCAGCAGCCCCTGGTCTGATATGCACATGGCAGGGCACAGGGGCCTTGAGCTGCAAGTAGGCTGGGGCAGGGTCTTATGAAGCAGATGTTGGGAGGTTTTCCTCTTTTGTGTTCACTGGAGTTTTAACCCTGAAGTGTGGGTGGGTGGGTGGGTGAGTGTGTGTGGGGGGAGGGGGACCACAGGCAGAGGTGTCGCACTCGTGGGCACCTGGGTTGTAGGAATCTAGTCATCTGCTGGCCTTGACCAGTAGGACTCTGGGCTTTGTGTTTGTTGGGGCCAAGATAGAACCTCTAGGAAGTATTGGACCCTGAGGATTGAGGGGGGTGGGTGGGGGCTCCAGAGGAAAGCAGAAGGCCCATCACCATAGGGGCGGAGCTGAAGTGGGCCTTGCAGGCCCTTTGTTTTTATAGCCCCCAAGAGACCTCTGGGCGTTGTTCTTGCCACCGCCATGGGACGGGCAGGGCATTTAGGACCTATTGGTGTGGAGAGGGACGAGGTGGGGGTGGAGAAAGCAGTGCCCCTCATGGTGGTGCCACTACTGGGGGAATCAGGGGGCAAGTGAAGGGGGTGTCACCGGAATGCCTGCCAGCAGACATTCTCCAAGGAAACCCAACACCCCCTTCTTAGAATAAGCTCAGGGGGGGAGGCCTTCATTGCAGAATGACCCGTCACCCTTTTGCAGGGCCTAGCCTGGGCAGGGCTGGCCTTTCCCTCTCAGGGGAGGAGTTGAGATTCTCTTCCTTGGCAGTGGACAAGTGTGCATGGGGCCGGGGCAGGGGGCACCAGCCTTTTTCAGAAGTGTTCCATGCCTAGAGATGACCCCTCAGGGCAGATATGGCAGAAAGGAGGTATGTGGGAGCATTCCTACAGACCCCAGGCTTGCTCCGGTCTCCTGGACCAGTTAAGCCACTGCCCTGACTGTAAAGGGTGGGGAGGTGGTCTCCCCCTGTGGGGTTCCCTGAATGGGTTTCTGAAATGTCTCTCCTGTGACTTCCAGGCCTGGGTGTAATGTCCACGGTCAGTGGAAGCCAACTGCAGCCCATTCCCCGGGGTTCCAATGAGATGTGCCCGTGTCAAAGAGCTGGGGGTGGGGTGGGGGTGGCTCCAGCCAGGAGGCTCCCCATTCAGCTTGGTATTTTGGTCTAAGTCATAGTATGGTAATTGGAAAACTTCCCGTCTCAATATGGGTATTCTGAGAACGTGGTTCACTGTTCATCTACGTACGTGAATAGCTGTGGGAGTATATCAAGTATAAAACAGCTAAAATAGAAATCTAAAATCTAATTCGGGTGTGTAATACTAAAACATAAAAAATTCTTTCATTGAAGCAATTACTGTGTAGATGGAGATGATATGCTGGGGCTGGCAGGTTTCTCAGCGTTTTCCTTACTATGGCTTAATCAATTTAAGATCAAGCTGTGGGATTCAGCACGTCTCTGATGTCAGCGAACTATCGAGCAAAAACAATGCACGTATCCAAGACAGGGCTCAGGCTGACTCAAGAAAGAAAAAAAAAAGATGGGGGCTGAGATAATTTAGGGAGTTTGTGGCCAACTACACCCCTACCCATGTAAACTGGGGGTCTCTTTTTAAGTCTCCTTCTAAGTGTGAGGGGGGGGGCGTGATTGTCCTGGGTTCCACAGCCCATCTCTTGTGCCTTCGGCAGGGGTGGGGTGGGGTGGGGGGACAACAGATGGAAGGAGACGGTAGACAAACGCAAGATACAGGGAGTGCTGAGACATGCAGAGAGTTTTTATTGATCACGTTTAGGTTAATAATTAATATTTAGCTGTATATTGCCGGGGACAGAGCTGCAGGTAGGGCAGATTAGTAGTGGGGTTCGAAGGAGGGTTGGGGGAGGGGGTACAACCATGAGGACACAGCAGGCTGCTCTGTTGGTCAAGTCTACTTCTCAAGGGCCAGCTTGTGGGGCAGGAGATACCAAATGCTGCCACTGTGTGCAGATCCCCGAGCCCGGGGCTGCCATTACACATGGTCTTCCATCAAGGATCTCACGCCACATGCTTTAGATGGCTGAGCAGTGATCACAAAGGTCGGGTAAGTTAGGGGCCCCATTCCCCCCCCCCTCCCCCAGAATAGTATTCTTATAGAAGTTCCTAAGGGTGGAGATATTCCAGCATGCAATTTGGGGTCGGATATAGGCGGGATGTTGAGACTGTAGCCATCACATCTAGAAATAATAGTCTCTAAAAGAAACAAATGAATAAACATGTGTCAGTTACTTTCGTCTCAGACCCGGGTGTCTTTTGTCCCTCCCTTCTCTGGCCGCAGAAGTTATAGCTTGTAGGTAAGGCGAGTCTCCGCCCAGGGCTGTGCCCTCAGAAGCAGCGGCTCCCTCAAGTGCCTGCAGAACTACCTGGAGTGCTCATGTGTGAGTTGGTGTCCTGTGTGTGGTGTGGTGTGTGTGTGTATGTGTGTGTGTGAGTGTTGGGGCATGTGCGTGTAGGGGCAATGGGATGCACCAAGTGAAGAAAAAACAGGGCTGCTGAATGGGGACAGCCAGGCAGCCACTGGTCCTGACCCTTGTCCACTAGCAAAGACACCGTGCCTCAGAGGGCAACACGGCTTTAAAAAAGAAAGACTCTTCACAAGACCCCTGGCTTTTTCACGAGGAGTCAGAAAGCCGATCTTCCCGCCAGCTGCTAAGGCGGGGCTTTTGGGTGGTTTTTTTCCTCCCCCAAATTAAGGACCATGTGGCACTGTGGATTTTAAAAGGGCAATTTATCTCAGAGAGGTCTCACTTTAATCACCGACTGACCACTGAGGGTGGAGAGAATGGGTAAGAGTTCAAAAAACAAATATCTGATTCAAATAGAGGGAGATGGGGGGGGGGGGGGCGCGCCGGAAGAGGCATATAGAAAACATATGGAAAAGCATCAATTTGCGATGCTTTTAACTCCTCCCTCCCCAGCTGGATCTATTTAGCCCATCAGCATGGCCCACACAAAAAAGAGGGTGGGGGGAAAAGGGTGGGTGTAGTTTGTGTTCGCAGGGCGGTGAAGCATGAGGGGAGGTGGTCTGTGTGGTGTGGACACAGTAACTTGTGTGGCTGGGGTCTCCTGATCTCTGCCTGCCTCCAATTTGACCTTCGTGTTTGTTTTGTGGGTTCAGACAGGTTTTCTTCCCTGGTTTTGAATGTGCCTACCCTTCGCTGTTGCTCCTGGCAGCCTGCGCGTCCTCTTCGCCGCCCCTTGTAAAGAGAGATTAAGAGCTCACCTATCTGCAAAGCACTGTCATTTCCCCAAACCACCCCCCACCCTCCCACCCGGCCTCCTGAGCTCAGGGCCCAGAAAGGGCAGCAGCCCGTCACCCCATCATCCCCACCCCCCTCATTCCGAGGCCATCTCTGGCTGACTTGAAGGGCCTCCTGAGGCTGGAGGTGTGCAGGGAACCACCGCGGCATCTCTTGTCTCGACGATTAGCAGAGCCCTCCAGAGACTCTGCCCCAAGACGGGAGGGACGGATAATTATTTTCCTGTGTGTTCACTAAGTGTACATGCACGAGCGCTGGCGCGGTGAGTCACTGCGCCAGACCTTGGAGACCAGGGCTGTCCGCCCCCTTGAGGGCCCTCACTTCCCAGGCAGGTCTCTGCCAAAATGCTGCAGCTGCACACACCCAGGGGTTGGGGGCTCGCGGGGCACAGCTGGCCATGTCCCTCCTGGCTGTTGGGACCCCACCTTGGAATTGTTTTTTGATTATTTTTTTTAATTTGTAAAAGACTGGGATCTGGCTTGGGAGAGAGGGGCCCATTCCCAGGCCCCAAAATTCCAAAGAATAACAAGCCCCCTTTTCTCCGATGGCAGGAAGTCCTCTTCTTCCATGGCGGTAATATTGGTGGGATGGCTCGCCTTCCTTTTAAGGTTTTGTGGCGGATGAGTGGGGCCGAACCAATGTTAATGGTGGGTAGTTTGGGTTTAAAAAATATCTTTAAACCCCTCCCCCCGTTAAATGTATGGACGGGTGCTAGCTAGCTTGCAGGCAGGTAAACCCACACTCGACCTCTGAATTTCTGAAGGTCAAATTAGTATGACCTGCTACTCTGAAATCGGGGTTGGCACTGGCGGCCTATGGGCAGTGAAGAAGCACTGCAGTAGGCCCTGACCCCACAATGCCTCCTGAAGAGCGGGGCGGGGGGCCCCTCCAGCCCCAGGCCACCCCCGAGTTGGCTGTTATCACATCTCAGGGAATTCCTCATGAAGGAGAACACAGTTTTTGTGGCAGACTGCAGTGGGGAGGGGAGGGGGGAAGCTCATTTGGACTAGATAAAAATCATTGGCGGGGCTATGGGGAATAATTCCTATTTGCCCCTGGGGACCCTCTGCCTCACAGATCACCTATGACTTCTTCATAAACCAGGCAGGCTGGCAACTGTCGCTTCCTCTTTCCAGAAGAAAACAGAAAAGAGAAGTCTGGGGCCAGATGCCTGGCCTGCCTTACAGGTTGGCAATTAAGGGGAGCAGCTTTGTCTAATATATGTGTGCGTGCGATTTGCTTATTTGTTTAAACAGGAGGGCCCTCCATAATCAGACTTTAAGGGCAATTCTTATCTCTCCACCCCCAGACTCAAGGTAAACAAGGACAGCTGTTGCTTTTTAAAATGAACAAAAATCCCACTGGCCACGTCCAGTTGTAATCACCTTGACCAAGAGGGTCCGTGGCCAGGTCGTCTGTGCTTAACTAGCTGCGTGACGTGTCACGGGCCCCCAAGAGCAGAAGCAAAAAAAAAAAAAAATACGGGGCTGAGCCCCGGTGGCGTAGTGGTTGTGCGCGGGGACTGCGGCCCACGGGGACGGAGGTTCAATTCCAGCAGTGGGGCTGGGCCTCCTACTCCCACCGCCGGAGAGCAGTGATGCCCCCCCCCCCCCAAAAAAAAAAAAAAGAAAATAAATACGTCCAGGGTACATTTCCCTTGAAAGTCCAGCACAGAGCCGTCTGGGTTTTGTCTAGGCACTGCAGACAGTTTCTATAGGCGGCTGCGTTGGGTTCAGAGGGCTTTGGGCACAAGGAAGAGCCTCTGTGGGCACATTAGTGACTCATGGGAAGCCATTGATAGAAAGGGTAACATCGGCTCACCCGAGAGCCCGTCCCTCGGAAGGGGGCCTTTTGAATTCCACACCAAAGGGCACCCCAACCATTTTAAATGACAGCCCGTTTGGGGAGAGGGGGGAAGAGAGGAGAGGGTGATGTCACTCTTTTCCTCACCCTAGGCTGTCTGACCTAACAGTTTTAGAGGTTTCCATCAAGAGCGCCCTGAAGGCCACTCTTGTGCCTACCAAAAGGTGGGAGTTTTGTCCCCCAGTGCCTGGTGCACAAGACTGGGACTATACCTTGCGGGGTGGGTGTGTGGTCTCCAGTTGATGCTGTACCGAACTAAACTTCTCTGACTCAGTCTCCCCGGGGTATGAAAGGGCAGGCAGCCCGGGGCTGCAATCTGAATTCAGTTCCGGTTCAGGAAAGGGACCTGTGTGTTAACCAGCTAGTAGGAATTGCAAACCGGTGCCCGCAGGTGTTTGTAATCTCTGGAGATCAAGCTGCCAGGCCCGCCCGTGAGAACAGGGCTGGGTGGGGCCAGGCCTTGTGCTCTTACAGGACCTGGATGGTGGCCCTTGGGGTCTTGGGGAGTAAAGTGAACTCCCCAGATTACCTTGCCCCCCGACCCCCTCCCCAAAGTATTTGTACTTCTCGGGTCAAATACCACCTATAGGCTTCTTAAAAAAAAACTAAAAAAAACAAACCACCTCCCTTCTCACTGTAGCCTTGTCACACTGTGCCCGGAAGGGCTTTTCCAAAGGCATAAAGCGCCTTCAGACAAATAGGAAACACGAATTCCCAGTCTCCCCAGCATTTGCACATGTTCTTTTAAAATTTTTCTCTGAGGTAGGAATGTTGAGGACCTAAGGCTTGTCCTCTAATAATAATTCTAAAAGGGGGGGCGAGAAAGCAAAATGCAGGGGGGTTAAGGTGGGCTGCCACTTCCAGCTGTGTGTATGTGTGTGGGTGGGGGGGCGGGGGGAGAACGTTACTGAAACAACGTTTCAGCATCCCCCACCCCCAGCATGTTTTGAAAGGCGGCTAAGGCCTCTGCAGTGGTCTGGGCGCCCGGGGGGTGGCCCCAGGCAGCCATGTTGGGAGAGTCCTGGCTGCAGCGGGACCTGGCCAGGCTACTGTCACCAGGCCAAGGGCTGTTAAGTTTTCTTCAGAGGGTTCTAGTCTGGCAAGAGTGTTGGTGCTTAAAGACGACAACAACAACAAACTTTATTTGTTGTCCCTAAGATATAAAAAAAAACCAGAAACGTGGAGGGGGGCCCCTCTGGTGCTCAGCCCAGGTGGGGTCTTTTCCCCCATGTGGCGGGAACCATTAAGTGAGAGTACTGAGCTTCCTAGGTTAGTGTTATTAGGAAACCCTTGGGTCACACAGTCTCCCCCTGGGTCAGAGCGGACACTTACTCTCCATTAAACCCATTCACATGCAGGATCCTCATTTGCTTCACAATGGTGCTTTTACCAGATTCTCCAGCACCTGGAAAATCAAAGGGAGTCTCAGGTTAAGAAGGTGGCCCGGCTCACACAGGGCTGGGCTGGGAGAGGGGCGGCGGCTGCTGCTTCTGCTTGCTGCGCCACAACACACAAACACACGAGAGAAACACGAAGACACAAGCTTGCCATTTCTCCTTGACATTTTGACGCAGAGAGAAGGACGCCCAGGCCCACCTCTGGGTCGACCTGCAGTATTTCACCATTAGAACAACAAACAAGAATTAAAAGGTTTTGCAGGGGTCGAGGGAGTGTTTTGGGTTGTTGTTTTGTTTTCTTTCTTTTGTTTTTTGAAGGATCTGGTTTTGGTGGCAGTTGTTAGGTTTTTTTGTTTTAAATTGCGGGATGGCGAAGGAAAGAAGGGATGACGCAATTTTGTCATATTTTTTTTTGGGGGGGGGCAGATAATTGAAGTTCAAGGAGCGAAACGGAATCCTTAGAAGGTGAGCCGTCACGGAGGGAGCTGTGCAAGGTGCAGACAGGCCACATAATTCGTTGTTTGTCAGCTGCTTCATGGTTAAAATACCCAGGAATCACGAACAATAGCCCGCCACTGCAGTTTCCCCAGATCACGTACCAATGCACCACTTTCCCGAAACATGTTCACCACGCAGCCCCCCTCCTCCCTTTTGGGCTACTTCGAAAGCCACCCCTGGAACTGCAGAATCTCATTTTATTCACTTACTCCCCCCTTTTTTTCTTGCCCCCCCCCCAAAACGGTATCTTTCTAAAGATCCATTTTCCCCAGTACAAACACATAGTGTAGTAGTGGGGTGGGGGTGGGTGGGGTGAGAGACCTCTAATTGATGTCACCATACTGGAAAAGACACATTTTGACCTCAAAGGCAGTGCTTGCAAATGACCAGAGCGTCGACCTGCAGCTAGCTGCCTTCAGGAAGGAACCAAAGGACAAGCCTCGAATCGTAAAGGACAAATATTCCTGGAAGCCACAAAGGAATTGCACAGATTCCAAGCCGATCCCAACTAGAATAGTGGGAAGGAACACACAGGCCTCCATTTTAAATCACCTCGCATTGGCAAAATACATTTTATGGAAAAACAACAACGACAAACACATTTCCACCACGTGAGGAGGGAGGACTGACTGCTGACCGTTCATTTTTACTTTTTGCATGGCAGCAAGTGACCCCCCCCCATGCCAGCAGAGCTGGCTGCCCCCCCACCCCGGTCTGTTTAGCTGAACCCCCACCCCCCTTCTTTCGCACTTTTATCTTATTGTGTAGCTGCCCAGAGAGCAATAGTCCCCCCTCCTCTTGCCTTCTCACAGATCAAGATTTGTAAAAGTTAAAATTAGTTTCCGCAGAAACATTGATTTCAAAGCAAACACCTTCTTCTTAGTGAGTTGAACTCTCAGAAATCAGCAAGATTAATAGGCCCTGTTGAAGGGAACATTCATCCGAATGGCCAATGGCCTTGTTTCATGTTAAGGAGGGTGGCAAGGCTGTCTCAGAGGCGCAGTGTGACCTGTGCCTCAGTTTCCACATGGATGAGATCAGAGGACTTGGCTCTGAGGGGGGAGGAAGGAGGGGCTACTGTAACAGCTTTTGTGCTTTCTTCAAATTGCTCAATTGTTTGGTGATTAGAATATTGAGTAAAGAGGATCTGGGAATTATTATTTTCCCTTTTGGAGGAGGGGGCATTCTATTTGGTGAGAGTCATCACTGAAAAATGCTGTGCTCCTGGCATGGGGGATACACCCCTCTGCCAGAGGCTACCAGTCAATCAACCAGGGCTGGATTTAGCCACTGAGACCAGAATCTTTAAGAGTGTGTGTGTGCATCCCACACCTCGCCCCCCCCCCCCGCCCCTCCAAGGTGTACTTTGATTAACAGTCTCAAATTAAATGGAGACTTTGTCAGTACTGCACAAAAGGTGTTAGGATTTTCAGGTGCCCTCAGCAGCACGCTTGACTTAAATTGGTATTGTGGGAGCAAGGTCGTCTTTGTGAGGCCGATTCTAGACTTTTCCAGGTTTACGCTTTGAAATCAAACGGTTATTTGCATATTAATATTTATAAAGCACAATTCAACCTTGTAAAACTTTAATTCAAGACCTCAGCATATGTACCACTTAATAATTAAAACTGCAAAGGCTAAAAACACCAGAGACTTATTTTTTCACTTCATTAATCATTTTCTGCTTTATATAAACCTGCACCCAGGAGAACAAAGGCTTGACCCATCCAAAAAAAAAAATTTTTTTTCAACTGAACACACCAAACAACTAGCACCAAAGGAAACTGGCCTTTGGGGGCCCTGTTCATTACGCCCAACTTAGATTTTGTTGAAATGTGAACCTAGGCTAGGTGTTTGACCCTAGCAAATTAATAAATTGATCCAGTTAGCCAAATTACAAGTGAAAACTTCCATTCTAATTATATACCTGTGTAATTCTCATTTCAACAACTTTTCAATGGTTTATGCCCCCTCCCCTAAAGCAACACGCCTTTAAAGAAATTTAAAAGTAGGAAAGGACGCGTACTATTAATTTAACGCCCCCCCCCCTTTTTTTTGGCCAGAGGAAAAACCACAATCAAAAAAGAAAAAACCCAAGACCAAAGAACCAAATGTCACTTAAAGTCTAACTTCCTTCCACCTGGAAAAAAAGTCCTTCCCTTAAAGTGTTCACAACTCCACACCCAGCCCCCCGTCCCACCTTGAAAAGGGCAAAAAAAAAAAAATCTTTTTTTAATTAAAAAATTTAAGTAATGCCATTTATGGGCCGAGAAGCCATTTACAGACCAATGTCATTTTTTCAGTTTTATCGGATTTGTGAGTTTTTTTTTTCTCCACAAAGCACTCAGCATGTGGCGACTAACACAAAATGTGTGTGTTTTAGTGGTGGATGGCAAGGGGGGGCAGCTGCTACAATTAATTCTCTTCTTTGCTTTTCAAAAAGCCTGCATATCTGGAAGGGGAAAAAAAGGTCATACTGTAAAAATGACGTGTCATTTGGCTTCACTGGGCACTTTGCGTAGTAACTCTTTTTTCCTTTCTCTCTCTTTTTTTTTTTTACCCCCCTCTCTGCTGCTTTTCCCCAATTTTCTTTGATTCCCGAGTCCCCTCCGCCGCCCAGCCTGCGCGCACACAGTCCAGAAACGCACCAGGTCGCGCCCAGCGGCCGCCGCGCTCCCGCTCCCTCCCCCTCC
>PVJH01039295.1:0-16519 GCA_004026705.1 Nesogale talazaci
TCTGGCAGAACTAAATCAAGGACAGTGTAGTATAGAGGAATTCCTGAAAACCAAATGAAAGCTGAACATGATAGCAGGACAAGAGGAAAGTAAAAAGAAATAGAGGGAAGAACTAGGAGGCAAAGCACATTTATGGAGATTTAAACACAAGCATATGCATATGTAAATATATTTATATATGACAAAGGAGAAATAGATCCATGTAAATATATTTAAAGGGTTAATATTAAGGAAACACATTGACAGTGGGCCCCTTTTAATGTATTCCTCCAATACAACAACACCTTGTTGCAATAATTCGGCAGTTTGAGATGCTCACCTTCTAAGCACTATCGCTAAGCACAAAGTGGATGAATAAGCAAATGTGGTGAAGAAAGCTGATAGTGCCTAGCTATCAAAAGTTATAGTGTCTGGGGTCTTAAAATCTTGAAGATAAACATCTATCTGAGAAACAACAAAGTCTACATAGAAGAAGCACAGCAGCCTGAGTGATCATGAGGTGTTGACAGGTTCAGCTATCAGGCATCAAAGAACAAAAAAATCCTCTCATTGTGAATGATGGGGATACAGAGTGGGCACCCAAAGTGGACAACTGGACATTCCCTCAAAGAAGGCCTAGAGAGGGAACGAGGCAGTCAGGAAGTTGTGTAGCAATGATGATACATACAATGTTATTCTGGTTCTTGAATACTTCCTTCCCTCGCTTCCCCTATCACGATCCCAGTTCTACCTTAAAATCTGACTGGACAAGAGGATGTACACTGGTACAGATAGGAAATGGAAACACAGGGAATCCAGGTCATAAGAACCACTTAGTACTGATGGTGAGAGGGGAAATAATGGGAGGATGGAAAGAATGTGGGGTAGAAAGGGAGAGCAGATTGCAAGGAGCGGCATATAATCTCGTCCCTTGGAGAAGGGCAGTGGAGAAGTGGGTGAGGGGAAACATCAATGGTGTAAGATATGACAAAGTAATAATAATTTATAAATTGTCAGGGGTTCATGGGGGAGGGAGGAGAGAGGAGAAAAATGAGGAGCAGATACCAGGGGCTCAAGTGGAAAGCAAGTGTTTTGAGAATGATGAGGGAAGCAAATGTACAAAAGCACTTGACACAGTGTAAGTATATGTGAATTGTTATAAGAGTTGTATGAGTCCCCCCAAAATGACTTTAATATAAATATAGATAAAATGATAATTCAGTAGCATCACTGGATAAATAACTAATTTCCAGGTATCAATATTTTTAGTATCTATAAACCACTAGAAGATACAACAAAAAGTGAACTTATTTGCAATAAGAAATCAATAAAATTTTGAAACTTCAAAAAGCTGAAAAATATATTGGGAAAATATTATTATAGACAAGAGTGGACTTTAGTAAGTGGAAAGGCATGCTATATTCTGAGATAGGAAAGAATCATATTGCAAAAATATGAAAGCATACAATGTATATAATACATATAATAGTTAAACATAATGTATGCAACCATTATAAAATCTTAGTAATTAATACATTTTTCTGAAAGAGATTTATAAAATTCATATGGAAACAAATAAGGAAAGGTTTCTGTGAATTTTTCAATAACACAGTAATGAAAGAAACTCACAAAATAATACATTAAAATAATATGAAGCTGCAAATCTAAGAGTAGATTTTCTAGCAAGATGACAAATTAGGAAGACAAACTTTCTAGGCACCTAATACAAAGACACAAGATAACAAACAAAGCATATACAGATGTTAATCCTGGAACCCTGATCTTTGAAGTAAAGAATAAAGAAGTGGATGAGACACTAAATGAAAGAAGGAACTGAAGATAAACCGTGGACATGGAGAAAAATTGAGTGGTGAGTTGTCAACTGCCTTGACATAGAATTAACATTTTGTATTTTTGCAAACAGTGTTCTTATTAAGACAACAACTTCGATAGTCTGTTCCACTTGCCCAGGACTGTACATGCATTCACAATGGTCTCTGGTGGGCAGAAAAGTTCAATCTTTGCCTTACTCCCCACACTTCTGAGTGATCACAGATGTGGATGGTGATCCTCTCCTCATCTCATATATAGATCTTGTTTCACCTGCAATGTGATGGGGAAGGGTAAGCTGGTCAAGTGGACTCCAGGTGCACACTACTCCTGTATTTGAAGGCACACACTTTCCAACTTCTTGTGCCAACAGAACCCAGTGCCAGACCAAATTTGCCTCCAATGGATCCTAAGGCATGCAGGAACTCTAACTGGACCAGATGCCCTTTCCCTAAACACCAGCCACTTTCTAGGCTAGCAAAAAGTCTGTCTGTAATTGGGTGTGTTAGATAGCTACTGCAGACAGAATTAGGGCTTGTCCTTCTACATGCCATCCCTTCTCCCCTTACAGGAAGTTGGAAGCTTCTTAAAAGTAGAAGGCATGCTCACATTCAGGTATTTCAGTCAGTAATCCTGGCTGAGTCCCAAGATGGGCTAGGTGATCATAATTCAGCCAATGCGGTCAACCAGTACCTCCCAGCAGAGGACCCTTGAGTGCTAAAATCAAGAGCCCACAGGTCTCTTTTCCAACCCCCTCTCTCCAGCTGCTCCTCAAGCTGTACTGTGGTTTCTATGGCCTTAGGTTTCCACGTGTGGATGTAAAGTGCACCGAGGGAACCTGTGTAAAATCTGAAATTCCTTCTATCCTTTATAAAAACTCACTTGGATCACAAACCAGGCATTAGCATGAATTCTTTCTCTTGGGAAGCCAAGGACTTAGGCATTTCTAACCCAAGAAACCTAACAGGTACACTGCCTCTAACCACCCCCTAGATACCAGAATCTCCATTTTAGAATGACTCAAAGAAGTGAACAAAATAGAGAACCAGAAATTGTTCTGGTAAAGAAATTGCCTGAGAACTACCAGATAAGAAATTCAAAAGAATGATAATTAGGTGCCTTCAACAGATTAAGAAAAAGATCAAGGAAACTACAGAAAAGGTTAAGGAAAACAAAACTTTAGAAGAATTCAGGAGCACGCTACAAGAACAAACTGACAGAAAAATTGAAAATTAGAAACTACAAAAATAGCAAGTACCTATCTAGAAATTAGCATGAAAATTTCAGAACTAGAAAAAAGAATTGAAAGGACAAAGGAGGGGAATTGAATCAGTGCAAGACCAAAGCAGTGAGGTGTAAGAGAAATATCTCAACACTAACTTGTTAGAAAAACAATCAGAAAAAAAGAATGAAAAAAAACCCAAAATAAAATAAAGAAATCTTGTGAATTATGG
The DNA here is from genome assembly GCA_004026705.1 of Nesogale talazaci. Classification (NCBI taxonomy): domain Eukaryota; kingdom Metazoa; phylum Chordata; class Mammalia; order Afrosoricida; family Tenrecidae; genus Nesogale; species Nesogale talazaci. The sequence continues at coordinate 3,264 of PVJH01039295.1, forward strand.
AGACATCATCAAAAGGAATAACTTAGATGGGATCAACATTCCATAGCTTGAAGAGAGAAACAGGACATAGAACATCACTGAAAATTTGTTATAAGAAGACATCAAAATCATAATAATTTACAAACTATCAAGGGTTTATGAGATAGAGGGAGTGAGGAGGAAGGGGAAATATGAAGAGCTAATACCAAGGGTTTAAGTAGAAAAAAAATGTTTTGAGAATGATAATGGCAGAAATTGTACAAGTGTGCTTTGCATGCAATGCATGGATTTATGGATTGTGATAAGAGTTGTATGAGCTCCAAATAAAATGATTAAAAAAGAAAAAAGAAAACTTCCATAATATGAAAGATGAGAAGAAATACATTTAAGGAACTTAATAAACCTCAAATATAAAAGAATCCAAAAGAAAATCATCAATACAAACCTGAATCAAACTTTCTAAGACAGACAAGAAAAAAATGCTGAAAGCAGCTTGGGAAAAACAAAGTTACCTGTAACAGAGAACCGAAAAGACTAAGTTTTGATTTCACAGCAGAAATCTTGAATACAAGAAGGAAAAGGGATGATGTATGTAAATTTGCCAGAAAAAAATCACCAGCCATGAATTACATACCCAACAAAATTGTCCTTCAAATACAATGGCTAAATTTGGGCAATTCCTTATAAACAGAAATTAAGGGAATCAATGAAGAGCAGTCCAAACGTACCAAGAACAGCAGAAGAGTGTTCTTCAGGCACAGAACCAACAACAATGGATTTCAGTGGGAAATTGACACATGACAATATCACCCAGCATTCACCTTGGAGTTATAAGTATCAAAAGGAAAATAAATTTGTGGATTAAGCCTCTGGTGAATACCCTTGAACCATAGACCAAAGATGTGATTAACCTTGTTATCATACAGGGTCCTCAAACTATTTAAGCAGGAGGCCAGTTCACTGTCCCTCAGACAGTTGGGGGACCGGATTATAGTTAAAAAAAAAACAGCAATTATGCACAGATTCATTGCGGGCCAGGGATGCATTGGCTACTAAGCAGGACAGCAGTGGTGGCAAAAACACCCGATGGGCCAGAAAACATGCATGTGGCCCAGGGGCCATAGTTTGACTCCTGATGGAGGGTATATTGGAAAATGAATTATTAGGATAAAATGTAGCATCTTATTATTCTATTTTTCTCTCAACTCATTTTAAATTTGTTACATTTTTTATGTTTTCTGCTTTCTTTTTGTTTGAGGTTGTTCTACTCTTACTTTCTAATTTTTTCTTTTATATGTTTTTCTGTATATGAAATTCAGCATAGGTAAGTAGAGAGATTAACTGAATTAATGATCCCTTGGTGTACAAGAAAAGAATGTTCTAACATTTATTATAGTAACAATGTTACAGTTCTTTATTTGACTGGACTATAGAATTGTACATTATGTAGATTATGTACCAATAAAATTGTTTTTAAAAATTCAAATACAATGTATTCTGTCTGATTACAAGGGCATTCTCATCCCTCATACGCAGTCAGAAGAGTTTCATTTGCAATTTACTCCATATGGGGAATGCTGCAAATATGCCTTGGGTTTCACTGCCATACATAGTCTTCTGCAAACCAGTGTCCAAAATAAATTTAAAATAAAATGTTATTGACAACTGCACATTATGAATTAAAAGCTAAGAGAAATCTAAACAAACAAAAACATTAAAACAAGCCTCCATGTTTGAAACTAGAAAACCCGAAGTATAAATTCATAAATGAAGACAATTATAAAGTGAAAAGGCAATAGTGTAGTTACAGAATTTTCAAAAGAAGGGAAATGAAGTTGATTCCAAGATAGGGTTGACTTTTTTAAACTTGAAAAAGCAATAATAAATTACAAAATAGCCTCAAAGAAAATGAATAACCCTTCTCTTCAAAATGAAAAGGACAATGGCAAAAATGAGTAGACACTAAAACAACAGCAATGAAGGAGATGTTAAAACCATAAACCAAAATGAATTCAAAGTAAAAAGGATTATACAGAAGAAATAACTGTCAGTACCACAATGAACACAGACAGCAAAATGATAGCAATGCATCTATACATCTATTGCTAAATGCATTAAATACAGGAAAGAAAGTGGCATAACTGATAAGAAAATAAAACCTATCATTATATACTATCTACGGGAGATATACCTTGACAGGAAGATAAAATTGGACAGGGAGATAAAAATAAAAGGATGGAAATAATGTCATGCAAATAAAAATAAAGAAAGAACTAGAATGGCAATATTAATTTCCAATAAAATAAATTTTAAGGGAAAAACTGCCATAAGAGACAAGAAAGAACATTATGTAAAGATAAAAGGGCCAATTAAACAAGAAGGCATAACTCTAATGAATATCTATGGGTTTCAAAATACATAGATCATATTCTTGCAGAATTGAAAAAACAAAAACAGCTCTACAATAAGAGTAGGAAGCAACATATTATTTTAATGAAGGGCACAATAAGAAAGAAACAAAACACAGTTGAATTAAACAAAAACTATCAATCAATTTGACCTCATATACATATACAGAGCACACCATCAAACACACAGCATAATATACATTCTTTCCAAGCACACAAGGGACATTTTATAAAATAGACCATATGTGTCTTAGGCCAGGTTATTTAGAAATGTAAAACCAGTGCTCCTCTGTGTGTGTGTGCGTGTGTTTGTGTGCACAAATATTTTTAATCCAAAACATGACTCACAAGGTTGTAGACGTGGTCAAGTCCACATTTAGGCAGGTTCCAATTCTGCGGGTCAGATTTGAATCACAAGGCTCCTTCTGCCTCAAGTCCCTGTGGGAGCTTATAATTGGCAGGAAGACCACAGATTGGTGCCTCCAGAAGGGAATGAATCCAAGGTAAACTGGTTGGTCTGTGGCCACAGAAGTGATGAATCCAAGGTCACTAGGTCAGAAGACAGATCTCAGGGTTGCTAGGTAATGCCTTCATTTGAAAAATCAGAAATTGATGAGCCAGGTGCAGGATACAAACTAAATAAAAAGTAAATTTTTCTGTAGAGTTCGCTTATGTAGGAAATGGGCCACATTTCTCAGGACATTTAATTACATCTGGACTAAGACCTGAGTAAAGGTCATTAGACACTGATCTTATTCCATTACAGAGGTTTACAAATGATTGCCTCTGATTACATTGTGTTAGGTCAGGCCCAGGGGGATTATTAGGGGTTAACTTCTAAATCACTTAGAATACTGGCCCAGACAAATTGACAGAAAACCTAACCATCACACTAGGTTAAGCTACAAAACAAGTGTCAATAAGTTTTTTTTTTCTCTTCACAAAGGAAAAACTCCATTCCATCCTTTATTTTTTTTGAAAAATTCCTGACATTGCAGAACTAAACTGAAATGTATTAATATTCCACTCTTACTTATCCATGACAAACAAGAAAAATAATTCATGAGTCAAACAAAACAAAACAGGAGACGCTTATAAAACTAAGTATGGATTTCAGCATTAACAGCTGAACAAAGAAAGGAATTAAAACACATTAATTAAATAATCATGAGTGGGTGCTAAAATGTAGAAAATGAAAATTTATAAACTCTTTAAAGCTGACTGTTCAGAACTACACAGATGGATCATGGGTGGTGGTGAACAACAGAAAGGGGTTATGGATGAATCTGCACTGTTATAGCTGCTCGCCATGCCACCATCTCCGAGGAAAGCCTGCCGTTGATTAGATATTGAGCAAGGCTAATGCTGGCAGCAGATCCAGTGATGGCAACCTGACTATCAGTATACCCTTCCACTGGGTTCGCAATTTTGATCTGTTCCCCAGACATCTTGACGGATCTCATTGTTTTTCGTGCCTCTAGTTCATGAGAAGTAGTCTGAGCAGACGCACCCAAACCTGCCCAATAGCCTTTCTCCTCTGGAGAGCTGGATTCAATGCCACTGCATCCGGTGTTGCCATGCATCATATGAAAATGAGACTGTTGCATTGCCAACTGGTGCAGCTTGGTCAAATCTGGCTGTGGAATGGAATACTGTCTTTGAATGGTATAGACCTGACCACCTGTAAAGGTGACTTTAGAACTGGATGGTTTGGGCCAATATGGGATGGTCTCGCCCTTCAGGAAGACTGCAACATGACCACGCAAATCTGTTTGACATACTCAGTGATGGATTGCCGAATGCCAGCAATACTGACAGCCAGCACAGATGAGTTGGAAAACGTATCTCCAGCCACCTTGACCTGATCCCATGTACGCTCTCTTTGATTTTGCAACCACCTTTCCCAAGGAGAGAGCCACACTGACTAGAGGAACCACCAGCTCAGGGTGATTGGGGGTCTACTCGCAGTTGCACTATTTGTCAAAGATGATAGCAAAGGCTTTCAAGATGGCATAAGTGGGTCCAGCCAAAGTGATAATTCTCTCGGTACAACTTTACACTGAAATGCTGATACATGCAGCAATCTCTTCGCCCATCTTCTTAACAGATTCTTTCTTTTCCATGATACTGCCAACTTCCTTTCCATGCATAAGTAGCCGGATGATGACAGTGACATTTAATTCACCTTCACGCACACCGGTGTCTATGTCGAGCAGTGTTCTGGGGAGCTGGATTTTGAGTGGTCAAGTTTCTGGTCAATGCAGGTGCTAGACCACTGAGAGGGAAAAGGGGAGCAGGTGGGAAAGTGAAGGGCTAGAGGCCTGGGCAGAATCGGGGCAGGTCCTGCACATGGACAGAAGAGAAAGGGGGGATGTGAAGAAGGAGAAGGGGGAAAGAGACTCTGGGGCAGGTGGAGGGAGGCAAAGGATAGGCGGGAGAGAGTAGCTACTCCAGCTGCTGCCTCTGGTGGTTTGGGCAGTATCAGTAAATCTTTAAACATTGAAATACCACAGAACATCTGTGGGGCAGTCCCCTAATCTGGTGTCAGTTTGAGGATTGAGAGTGTAGGGGTGGGAGTCTAGCCTGTCAATCTGGAGACAGCCAATGAGACCTCTGCGTGGGCATGGCCTTCTCCTGAGAATTCTGGAAAATCCGGTAGTATTCCCCCCTTGGAGTCTGGAGATACTCTCACTCTGCTCACATACTGAGAGACAGCCCTGAGGAGAAGCCACAACATGGATGCAACCAGATCCCTAAAGCCAGAGAAGTCACAGAGAGACCCCTGTCAGCTTTAATGCCACTGGATCCAAGGATTTTCTACCCACTGGCTTGTGATGATCCTGCATTTTGCTTCCTTGCATGTATTATTTGAGTCAGAAGAAGACTTTATAGATTGGTTTTGGACTTAAGGACTAATATCAGACTATGGCCATGAACTGGACTGGGCTAGGAGTTTTCCTCAACATTTAACTGCTCATATATAAATCTTTTTATTATTCACATGTACAAGTTTCTGAATTTGTTTCTCAAGTCTACTCAGATTAACACAATCTTCTCAGATTAAAATGTTATAAAATTAGAGGTTAATAATAGGAATATCAAGGGGGGGGATAAATGAAACAGCATTGAAAACACTTTGTTTGAAAGTTGCTGGGTAATAGATGACATCTTCAAAATGAAAATTAAAAATTCCTTGAATCAATAAAGAATGAAAACAAATTGTGCTAAAGCTTTTGGGACAGAGTGATTTATTATTTTAATAGCTCTATTGACATATATTTCATATATTATATATTTCAATCCATCAGTCATGTTTTTAAAAAAGCAACACTACAATTAATTTTAAGACATTTCTTTTTACTTGTAGTCATTATTGTTAGTTCCTCATTTCTTGTCAACCACAAACCCACCAACCACACATGCATACCACTGCCCCTAGGAAACTATCATTCCAGTTTACGCCCCTATGGATTTACCCATCCTCGATTTTGCATACAGAAAATATCTAAATTCATATAACCACCAACAATGACAGAATACAGGAGAGAAAAACTGAATTTTGAAAAGAAAGAATATTTTTAATGGGAACAAATATGCAGTGCATCAAAAGAGAGAGAAAATGATGTCATATTTAAACCAACTATAAGTGCAATAGTCCACCTTACAAGGTACCCTATCTGATAACATGCCCATTCCCACCCCTGGTCCATAGCTAGATGGGTTTCTCATGGGGGGCACTGCAAATGTACTTTGGGTTTCACTGTAAACTTCTGCAAACTGGTGTCTGAAATTTAAGCTATAATCCTGGGAGAGAACAATTTATAGCAATTAACATAGACATCTAAAAGGAAGAAAGAAGGAAGGGCAACACTTTAACCCAACATCTCCAACAATTACAAAAGTAGTAGAATCAGTCTGTAGTCACGAGAATAAAGAAATGATATACATTAGAGTAGAAATAAATGAAAAAGAAACACAAACAGTAGAGAGGAATAACAAGACCAGAAGTTTGTTTCTTGAAAACAATAGTAAAAACAATGAACCACCGGAAAATATAAAAAGGAAAAGAAGATGCAAACAACACTAATAATGAGAAATATGTAAGCCTAGAACAAAATTTAGGTTGGGTCAAAAGGGAGGTCAACATACTAAGTATATTATACAGTAACTTGATCCAATCTAACCCAATGTACAATAATCTCTATCAGCTATTAAAACTGTTGGAGTCCCTCACCTGTGGGCAGAAGGGATCTTTCAGAGGCTTACTCTGAATAGATAATCTGTGGATGGAGTTTGGGCTCCCAACCTCCTACCTAGCCTTAAACAAATTGGGTGTTCACAATTTCAGCTCTCACACTTTTCCCTTCATCTATTTAGACTTTGTTATTGTCAGTTTTGAATCACACAGGCTGATGTGGTTCTTCAATGTGGACTTAGTTGATGTCTCACTTAGATGGCTGCTTGTTTAAGTGTAAGTCTTTGATAACTGGGCACCTGCTGCGTTTTACACCATCATTTGCTATAGTGCTCTTATCTTCAACGACCTCTTCATGAAGGTGAGTACCAAGCAGGGTCATGTTATAGTAACTAATTGCAGTTGGGTTGAGATTAGAATGAATTGGCATCCTAGAATCCATCTGCTTGCCCATGAGTTATAAATGACTGGTTTCCTTTAGCAGTCATATAATCATTTTTGACCCCAAACCAATCCCAAAATCCCCACAAAAACACAGGAGAAAATAATTGTCAAGAAATTCTGCAGGGAATTAGGTGATGGCATTGGTAACATCAACAACTTATCAAATGGCATAGACTTTAAGGTACTATTGATATGAGGAGCTTATGCTAGTATAATCAAATTGCACTCCATTAGTTGGTGCATTATACAGTTGATTTCTTAAGTTATTCAGTCATTTAACATTGAGCATGGGGGTTGCTAGGGGGAATTTTCCTGTACAAGGGCAGATTCTTGCCTATCAGAACAGTACCTTCCATATTAATGCAAGCAGAGCATTGAGATACAGTACAACCCCAGAACTCGGCCACATCAGTACTTGACATAGTTGGATGTCAATGTGAAATGTTGAGAAAATATTGCATTGGATCTCAAACAAAATCAGAATTTGACAAGACACACATGATTTTTTGTAAAAAAAAATGCATTTCGTGATTTCGTGTTTGAGTCACTCAGCACTAGTTGGAGTTGTTAGTACAGCGTTGTTTAAACATTTTGTCGCTCTGTTCCAAACATTTTGCTATAATTTTCTTAGTATTTGTGGCTTTTTTTATTGGTTTCAGATTAAAAACACGGGTCCTAAGAAAGAGTTTTTTTGAAAAGAATCATCATGATAAGGAACTGACTAGCCATGTTAGTTGATGATAATTTAGCTAACCCTTTTAGAAAACAGTTAAGGAAATGCCAACAGCAGACCACATTAGACAGATTTTTTAAAAGAGAAAGTCATCCAGTTCCTAGTGAAAAAAGGCAAAGAAGGGGGAAACTCTCCTGAAAAGCAGCTACCAGTTGATTTTAAGGAAGGGGATTCTTCTTCCAGACAATGACTCTCCATACCTCCTCTGCACATCCATGTCCACAGATTCAGATCCTCATCAATCTCAAGGTGTGAGTCATGTAGTTGTTAAATGTAGTGTTTCTTATTTAAATTATATTATGTAATGCTGGATTTATTTGCTTCAAACTTTCTGTGCAGTATTTTTTTAATAAAAAGGCAAGGTTAGGTTGAAAACTTGGTGGTTGAGAATGAGTTAATCCATCTTCAGTTATTGCATGTGGGGAAAATGATTTAGAACTCAACTGCACAGCATCTCTACACTCCTGGAATGGATTAGAGTCGAAGTCAGGGGTGGGGGGTGGGGGGAGAGTTCTACTGTACTAAATATCTGTGGTTCTGGGTCCCCTTTCATTGGATGTCCCCTACACCAGGGGTCTCATCCAAGGTCCAATGACAGTCATTTCCACAGTCTTGGGGTGGCCATTCCTTTTCTGCTCCTTCCAGTAGGGAATTTCAGTTCTAAGCCTTAGGATTACAGGTAGTTTTCAGGTAGTGTGCAGTTTGTATAGGTAGGCTTCCACATCGAGTCCTTCTGGTCTAGCCCTTGGAGCATGTCATATTCCCTGTAAGACCAGTCCATAAGATCCTAGTCCCTAGCATGGTTCACAGAAACTTGGTTAGAACCATATTTCATAAATCTACCGAGGATCAAGGAACCATCCTTTTTTCACTTTAGGTTCTCTACAATTATTGTTTAGCAGCCTTTCTCAAAGCATCCCACTTAAAGTTTAGCATCTTCCATTACTCACCATATACAACTGCAGATATATCAGTGCCTTCTCTGAAATGTAAATGCTCTCCTCCTTTGCCCTGGTCTTGCATTGATTTATAATAAGGTTCTCTTCTCATTCCTGTTGAAGCCCTCCTGACTTATTTCATTCTTGTCTCAATGTTAGACAGCGTTAAGTGTATAACTCTCCAACTTGTCCCTCTTCCTGAAGGGGACCCCAGCCAATGTGACGTCTCTTCTTTTGAGCTGATTTTTAGGAAGTTCACCTAAGAGAGGTGATGTATGTTTTGTAGCAGACATTCTATGCTTTTGTTTTGGGAATTAGTCTCTGAGATTCTTTAAATTGGTGTTTTTAAGTAGTGGAATCATAGAATATTTGTCCTTTTATGATTGACTACAATGGTCTCCAGGCTGTTCCATGTCATACGGTGTTTCATACTTTCGACACAGTTTTGGAGGGATGTGTAGTATACCATTTTGTGCCTGTACCATAGTTTCATTATTCATTCTACCACTGTAGGGCATTTGAGCTGATTTCAATTTCTTGTTATTGTGAACTGTGCTGCTGTAAACATGGGAGAGCACACATCCACTCATGGTGTGTCTCATTTCTTTAGGGTGTATGCCTAATAATGGTATTGCTGGATTATATGGAATTTAAATTTCCAGTTGTTTTAAGTATCATCATAATGTTTTTGATAGTGGTTGTATGTGTTTACAACATACAAAAGTGTATGCAAGTTTGAATATTTCCACATCCCCTCCAGTATTTTTTCTTTTCTGTTTTTTCCAACTGGTGTAGCAAGTGGGTATAAGGTGCTATCTCATTGTGATTTTAATTTGCATCTGCCTGATGGCTAGTGATCTTGAATATTTTTTCATGTGTTGGTTACCTATTTGTAACCTAACTATTCATTTTTGGGGACTTTCCCCCACTTCTTAACTAGGTCGTCTGTTATTTTCTTACTGATCAGTTTCAGTATTTTCTGTACTTTGGTAATTGGACCCTTGTGTGATGTGTCATTGGTAATTGTTTTCCCCACTCTGTGGACTCTCAGTTTACTCTCCTAGTGAAATCTTTTGATGTGCATAAGTGATGTAATTTCAGCATTTCTCAATTATCTATCTTGTTTTCTACTCTGTATGCCACCTTTATTATAGTTGGCAGTATACGTATGCCCCTGAAATCAGGCCCTTAAGCTTGTTACAGCTTTCTTATTGATGATATTAATAGATTTAGGGTTTACATTTAGGTCTTTAGTCCTTCTTGAGCTCATTTTGGGCATGGGCAGAGATATGGGTCTTATTGCATTCTTCGGCATATGGAAATGCAGTGTTTTCAACACCATTTGTTGAAGAGGCTGTATTTGTTCAATTGTCTAGGATTAGTTGCCTGTGGGCTGGTGCACTTATATTGGGTTTCCTTTTCTTATCTATTGGTTTATATATCTCTCCTTATACCAGTACCAGGCTCTTTTGACTCCTGTGATTATGTAATTCGCTTTTAAGTTAGTTGGTTTAAAGCCTCCAATTTGGTTCTTGTTTTTTTTTTAAGAAGTTCTTTAATTTTCCTGCATCTTTTGCCTATCCACCTGAATTGGTAATTAGCTTTTCCATTTCTTTAAAAAATATGTGGGGTACTAAAAAACCCGGAATTGCACTAGGTGGAGTGGAGCTTTCGTTATAGGCACTTTTTCCTCACTAGGCAACAATGAGCATCTCACTCTGAGTTAGTGTAGCCAGTGATTTTGCCTGGGAGGATTCTCTCTGGTTGTTTTCGTTCTGGTACACTAGAAAAACAATTCCAGGAGATTTATATGTGTATATGAAAAACTTTACATGAGCAGTTGAATATTGAGAAAACATCCCTGCCCAGTCCAGATCAAGTCCATAAGTCTGATATTTGCCCACATGTCCAATATCAAACTATAAAGTCCTCTTCTATCTCATGAAACACAGGCAATGATGTCAAATACAGGATGATCACAGGCTAGTGGGCGGTAAGTCTTTTGGATCCAGTGGTATTGTCAGTAACTCAGTGTTGACTGTCTCCATGTGGCTTCTCTAGCTCAGGGCACTAGTGTAGTTCCACGTGTCTTGTCAGAGACAATGTCTCCCAGGAGTGAACAGAGAGAGTATCTCCCACCTCCAAGGAGTTCCCAGAATCTGCAGGAAAAAGCCATGCCTACAGAGAAACCTAATTGACTATGACCTGATTGACAGAATAAACTCCATCCCTTCACTCTTAATTCTCTCAAACTGATAACAGATTATATAACTATCACAGTGATTCTTTCCTCATAAAAGCAGTTTCACTAGAACCTCATTTTTTTTTGTTATTGCTGATTTAAGAGAATAGCATGCGACTGGGACATTTTGTTTACTCCTTGGGGAAAATGCCACAGAAATGGCTGTGATGTTGAACACAAATTACAAGGACAGCACTGTGGGAAAAAAAACTCAAGTTGCACAGGTGTTTCCTCATTTCAAAAAAGGTGAAATGTCAATTGATGAGCAACCTCATTCTGGACCTCTGTCAACTTCCCAAGCGGAGGAAAATGCTGACTCCTTGTGCATTTGGAGTTCATTCCATGAAGTGAGCCTGTAATCAAGCTTTCTATTTAGAGGTTCTCAAAAGATTGCATAACAGTGTGACAAAAAAGGCTTGATTTGTGGCAGATGGGGTACCGGTTTTGTCACCATGACTATGCACCTGCTCATGCATCCATCTCATTATGCCAGTTTTGGGCAATAAACAACTTGCTTCTCTTCTCCACACACCTTAATCACCTGATCTTGCTTCATGCAACTTCTTTTTGTTTCCATGAATGAAGAGAACCTTGGAAAAACTGTGATTTGCTGACACAGAAGAGTTGAAGAAAAGAAAATGAGGGAGGTACTGTCAGCCAAATAGATGAGTTTGAAAAATGTTTCCAAGAATGGAATAGCAAATTTGACAAATATGTTAAGTGTAATGGAGAGTACTTTGAAGATGATAAGGTTGTTTTATAAAAAAATTTAAAGGCATACCTTTGAAAAATATCTAGTTTTTTTGGGGGGTTACTCCCCTGTATAATTGGGATTTGAATTAGGATTGAATGCGTATTGTCTTAGATAATACTGATATTTTCACAATATTAAGTCTGTCTGTCAATGAGCATAGGATATGCTCATTTAATTTATGTAGGTCTTTGTTTCTTTTATTAATATACTGTAGTATTCTCTGTATAGGTGTGTTACTTTGGGTACATTAGAGAAACCAATCCACAGAAACTCATATGTATAACAGAGACTTTTATTTGAAGTGTAAATATATATCAAGAGAGCATCCCAAGCCAGTGCTGTCCAACAGTAGCCTATGTCTGACAACAATCTATAAAATCCTCTTCAGTCTCACAAAACACACCCAATGACTCCGACTGCAAGTGGAAACCAAATCGTTGAGGCATGTAAGCATCTCAGCGCTGGCCAGAGGTTCCACACGTCTCCTCCCACACCCAGGCATACATCAGGGTAGTTCTACGTGGCTTCTCCTCAGGGATATATTGCTGGAACTGAGCCTTGCCAGCTAAAACAGGGAACTGGCTAAGGCAGCTGCACCCAGGTGTGACCATCAGAGATCAAGAGAACTGTGAACTAGAAAGATGAGGCTCCCTGAGCCATTTATCACTCTGCCCTTCAATTAATTCTGCATGGGTTTATCAGCCAGGTTGGCACAATAAAACCTTAACTATCTCAATCTCAATAGGTCTTTTGTTTTTTTTTATTGAGTTTATTCCTAAATTTTTCATCTTATCTGTGGTTAATGTAAGTGGTATTTTCTCCACTGTGTTTTTTGTAGCTCTCTTGAAATACAGGAATCTGATTGATTTCTGGTTGTTAATTTTGTATCCTGTTAACTTGCTGAATTACTTGATTGTTTCCAGTTGGCTTTTTGTGGAGACTTCTGGTTTTGCTATATATAGGATTATATAATCAGTAAATAACAAGAATTTCACTTTTTTGTCTATTTGTATTTCCTTGATTTGTTCTTGCAGGATGTTGAAGAACTATTAATGTATCTTTGGGCTCTAAGCTTTACTCAGGAACTTTGTCTCTCATGTGTGTGCTAACTGTGGATTGATGATGTGTAGAGGGACTAGAAAAAAATATATATTGAAAACAAAAAAAGTAATAATAACTTTTTTCTGTCCTTACATTTACTAACAGATTTGGGAGTCATGATTAATGATGAACTATAAGAATAGTGAACAATTTTGTTTTAATGAGGGGGAGAATATGGGAATGCTATAACACCAGTGAGATACAATCAGCAGTAATTCTTACAAAAGAACACCTGGGATCTAGACTATATCCTGGGAAAAATCAGAACTGTGCATTGCTGAGGTCTTTTGAACATTTGGAGACAGTGCCTGGTGGTATGTTGTTTTACTACTACCAGTAGTAATAAGGTTGTCTTTTAGGGTGTCAGGGTAGGGTTGAGATTTAAGCTGTGGGTATACTTTTGCTATATAGTATGGCTGAGTGCCTTGTATTCTGATGGTTTCAGTTTATTGTCTTAAAGGA
>PVJH01039296.1:0-17017 GCA_004026705.1 Nesogale talazaci
GCCACCAGGGCTCAGCCCCAGGATTATTAAAAGTATGAATCATAAGGTTTATCTGAAAATTGCAAATGAAACAAATGTAAGGGGCATAAAGTTGTTAGGAATGTAATTTGTTCCGCTTCCATTCTTTAGGGCTTCAGTAAATGGCAATGTTTCAATGTTGTGCCTAAGGTTTTCAGCTATTCCCTCTGAAGTAGGCAGCCGATTCTTCTTTGTAGTCTGTTAGCCGTGTAGAAGCTTCACTGAACCCTCTTCATTTGGGGTCACACTTCTGGCATTTGAAATATCAGTGACGGGCTGAGCCTCGGTGGCAGTGGCGTGGTGGTTGTGTGCAGGACTGCGGCCCTTTGGGTTGGAGGTTCAAATCCAGCAGCAAGGCTGGACCTCCTACTCCCACCACCAGAGGCAGTGATGCCAAAAAAAAATAAAAAACAAAACCCAAAAAAACGAAATACCAGTGACATAGCTTCTAGCATCACAGCAGCACACAACCCACCACAGTAGGGCGAACTGACAGACAAGTGGTGGAAGTTGTAAGATAGAGCATCAAAAAAAATTTTTTTAATTAAAAAAAAAAGATAGAGCATCAATATACAAAAATCAGTTCTATACTAAAGTAAAATAGGGAAAATGAAACTTAAAATGTAATACCATTTGCAATAACTAAAACAGTAACATTATTGAACTAAAAACAACAAATTTTTTTGGGGGGGGGCATCACTGCCCTCAGGTAGTGGGAGTAGGAGGCCCAGCCTTTGCTCCTGTGGAGCTGGAATCGAACCTCCATCCCAGTAGGCCGCAGTCCCGTGCATAACCACTATGCCACTGGGGCTCAGCCCACAACAAAATTTTTATGAAAAGTTCTGGTAATGGAGAGAGCTGTGAAAAATGGGGATATGTATATATATATATATATATATGTATATTTATATATTTATATATATATATATATATCCCCAGGGGATGGACAACAGAAAAATAGGTAAAGAAAGACATTGATCAGTGTAAGACATGGGGAAAAAATTTATAAAGTATCAAGTGTTCATGAAGGAGGGGGGCTGATATCAAGGGCTCAAGTAGAAAATGTTTTGAAAATGATGATGGCAACATATGTACAAACATGCTTGACACAATGGATGGATGTATGGATTGTAAAAGCTGTAAAAGCCCCCAAGAAAATGATAATGAATAGGGAACAGATAGATCTTAAATTAGGTAGTGTTTTTCATATTTCATGACCCTTTTCCACCTCGGTAGCCTCACCTGTAATCATGATGTATTGATCTTCCACCAAACATGAATTTTTTTTTCCATCAAACATGAATTTGTGAATTTCTTTTTTTTTTAATTTATTTTTTTTGGGGGGGGGCATCACTGCCCTCAGGTGGTGGGAGTAGGAGGCCCAGCCTTTGTTCCGTGGAGCTGGAATCGAACCTCCATCCCAGTGGGCCGCAGTCCCGCGCACAACCACTACACCACCGGGGCTCAGCCCGAATTTCTTTATTCCTTGCCTTATTAGTATCCAGAATGAATTATCGGATGACATTATATTTGTGATAATTGCCTTCCCCATCTGATTGATATCTGTGTCTTTGTCCCTTTTAAATTAGAGATTGGGGTCTCTTCTGTATCCTAGACTATTTTATCTTATTTCTCATCTTATTTTAAAGATGAGACAAATACACATGTACAGAAAAAAGCCTTGATCATAATGAAAATATATTAAAGTGTAAAACAAAGCCATAGAATTAAAATTTTTTTTTTTTGTAGGCATCACTGCCTCTGGTGGTCCTGGGCGCTACCCAGCCGCCACTGGATTTGAACCGCCAAGCCCGCGGGCTGCAGTTCCGCACTCAATCACTTACGCCCCGAGGCTCAGCCCGACCATAGAATTTATCCACATAGGGCTGAGCCCCGGTGGCGTAGTGGTTGTGCGCGGGACTGCGGCCCACTGGGACGGAGGTTCAATTCCAGCAGTGGGGCTGGGCCTCCTGCTCCCACCACCGGAGAGCAGTGATGCGCCCCCCCACCCCCCCAAAAAAAGAATTTATCCACATAAACTTGCTAAATTCTGGTCGTTAAAGATGAACTGTCAAATGGAACCACTGTAATGGACAACCAGAATAGAAATCATGAGAATGATTTTTCAAAAATGAGAATGTTAATGCATTGTGGAAAATATAATCAATGCCACTGTGTATAAATTGAGTGGAAAACTGTGTAAACCTTCACAGAAAACAAAGTGTTCTTTTAGTTGAGAAAACAAAAGAATCACCGAAAATTATGTAAAAGCCTAACTGGTAGATGAGAGCCCATTTCAAAGATCGTGTTTCGCCGAAAATAAGCCCTACCCATCAAATAAGGCCTGGATGGATTTCTGCACATTTGCACAAGATAAGCGCAAGCCGGAAAATAAGCCCTGGCGGTGGGCGTGGCTGCGCGGCGTATCTGCACCGCCCAGGCAGCTCATCGCGAGCCCCGCCCTTCCCCTCCGCCCCATCCGACAGAGGGGAGCGGAGAGGCCGGGGGGGGGGCGGGCGCCCCCCCCCAGTAAGGTCGCTCTTCCTGCCAGGCCCCGCCACCCTGTGCGCGCCGCTAGCTGAGGCTTTGAGGGTAAAGTCTGCTCGGCCAAGTGAGGAGCAGTCCCTCCGCTTTAGGGATTAGTGTGCCCAGCGGGGAGAAGGAACGCTGTGGCTGCCATGTGACTCGGCACTGTGGGCCTCGCCCCCCCCCCCCCCACGCTAACCCTGGGGTAAAGCTTCAGGATGGAATTTGAGGGTTGAAGAATTGGGATGATGTTCCTGAAGAAGAAGACAACTATATTAGAATAAATGCAGATTGTTGTACCATACTTAAAACACACACACACACACACACACAAAATAACACATCCCCTGAAAATATGCCCTAGGGTGTCTTCTTAAGGAAAAATAAATCTTAAGACCCTGGCCTTATTTTCAGGGAAACACAGTATGACCTGAGGGCATTTAGTAAGTCTTAAAGGAGACAAAAAAAAAACAAACAAACGGGGATGAAGGGTGGGGCCAGTGGAAGAGCTGATACCAAGTGCTCAAATAGAAAGTAAATGTTAAGGGCTGAGTCCCGGTGGCGCAGTGGTTGTGCGCGGGACTGCGGCCCACTGGGACGGAGGTTCAATTCCAGCAGTGGGGCTGGGCCTCCTACTCCCACCGCCGGACTCCCCCCACCAGAGAGCAGTGATGCCCAAAGAACAAAAAAACAAACAAGTAAATGTTTAAAAAAAAAAAAAAAGTAAATGTTTGGAAAATGACGGTGCATACAAATGTGCTCGATAAAATATTTTAATTAAAATAAATAAAAACTAGAACAAATGAAAAATTTTTAAAAGATACAAAAACAACACATAGACAAAGACAACAACATGGACACATCATCAGAATGAGGGAGGTCATTACCATGAGGTCAAAATGGCAGTCAAGGACTTTGCCACACAACTGTTCAAATAAGGCATTGAACACAAAGTAAACACAAATTCCTGATTCCCGGTGAAGAGATAAATCAAGTTACAGATGGGACTACAGAAACAGGAACAGCGCAAGTACATTGTTACATAGAAGGGCTTACCGAATTGAACGAGAACCCTCCAACCAAGGCTGTCAGGATATGATTCATGAAGGACCCACCCAGACAAGTCCCTAAAAGATAGACTGCCCCTCCCAAGGCTGGCAGGGAAGGGTTGGAAGTAATCTACTTTGAAAGGCATTCTGCCCAAGGGCAAGATGATCTACATGCTTTTTGTTAATGACCAGAAAGAATTCAATGGAGGCTTACTCTATTAGGAGACCTGGAAATAGGTTTGGGACTGTCACTGTAATCAATAGTTTCCTTTTACAAATGAGGTGCCCAGAATTTAAGCTGTAATACAATACTCAGCAGAAAAGTGAGGTTAAGAGGCAAAAAGAAACCAATGAGGGGGCTGAGCCCCCGTGGCATAGTGGTTGTTCACGGGACTGTGGCCCACTGGGACGGAGGTTCAATTCCAGCAGTGGGGTTGGGCTTCCTACTCCCACCACCAGAGAGCAGTGATGCCCCCCTCCCCCCCAAAAAAAAACCCAATGAAGTTCAGAATAAAGTGTAAATGACAAAGAATATAGGACAGGTTCTGATTAAAAGGGAAGAAATGGAGACCGCTAAAGAAAAGTGCTCAAAAAAAAAAGAAAAAAAGAAAAAGAAAAGTGCTCAGCAGAGCCCTGTGGTCTAGCCCTGTGGCCTAGTGTTTGAGTGCGGGACTGCAGCCCACAGGGTTGACAGTTCAAATCCAGCAGCAGTTCTCCAGCAAGACTGGAGAACTGGGCTTCCTACTCCCGCCAGGGCAGTGATGCCACAAAAAATAAAAGTGCTCAAAGGTTCGAAAATTTTCCTCAAAAAGAAGAAATGTAAAAAAAAAAAGAAGTGGGAAAGTGGGTTATTTGTATTATAAAACCTTGTGCAGGGGCTGAGCCCCGGTGGTGTAAGTGGTTGAGTGCGGGACTGCGGCCCGTGGGCTTGGCGGTTCAAATCCAGCGGCGACTCTCAGGAGCAGCTGGGTAGCTCCCATGACCACCAGAGGCAGTGATGCCCACAAAAAAAAAACCTTGTGCGGGGACTGAGTCTCGAACTGCCGCTCACTGGGATGGAGGTTCAATTCCAGCAGCAGCTCCACAGGAGCAAAAGACTGGGCCTCCTACTCCCACCACCAGGGCAGTGATGCCAAAAAAACAAAACAAAAAACAACAACCTGTGCACGCACTCTCACAGCCTTGCAGTGAATGCTCAGGGCCGCCAGGTGGGTTTGTACCTGTCTTTCTTTCAAGGAGCTGCTGATGGTTTTAACTGCCACCTTTTCAAATCACAGCTATCGCACAGCCACTACACCGACAAATCTATAGCTTTAGGAATACATAAATACATTGTTGTATTTTTAAAAATACCCATTCTGCACCAGTACTCAATCTCCTCAGGCAGGTGCAGGACTCTCACACCACTGGCCACCATCCAGGAATCCACAAACAGCCTCTCTTAGCTGCTGCTGCCCCGGCTCGGTGCCACTGAGTGGGTCTGGCTCAGGTGACACTGTCGGGCAGAGGAGCACTGCCCCTGTGGGTTTCTCATGCTTTAGCCCTAAGCCTAGAAGTACGAAGCCTTGTCTTCCTTTCGCTGAGGGTGAGCGTTTCAAATGACTGACTTTGAGGTAAAAGCACAAGCACTCTCTCTACCACAGGGGTTCCCCTGAACCTTCCAGCCTCAGCTCACCTCAGTCTGGCATTTCTAGTCTCTGATTGTTCCTCCCCTGGGGCCCAGGACCCTCTGGGTTCACTCTGCCACAATCTCAAATTCCACCTCCCGTTCTGGAGACCAGGTCTCCCAGGTTTGCCCCTTGGGCTATGCGACGGATCCATTGCGGGGTGCCCTTCACCCCAGGCTCAAAAATCTCCATGTTCCCATTTGCTGCCTCACCTGATTCGGAGAATTTGGAAACTATAGTAGGCAGTGGAGTCTTGCCACACCAGTACGGCAAGTCTGACCTGCCCCTCCCCCACCTCATTTATGGTGTCATGAGGGTGTCATGAGCATGCTCGGAGGTTCAAGCTATGGCCCAGCAAAGGGTGGTACACTGCACCTGCTCAGAGATCCAGGCTACCGCTCAGGAAGGCTGCAGCTGCATTGGCTCGTCTAGACCAGGTGGATTCAATTCAGCTAATGGGGTCGACCAGGATCTATAACCATGCCACCCTGCCAAAGGCCTAAAAAGGTTTCAGAGTTAAAACTTTCTCAAGTGCAGCCAAGACCGAGGTCCATATCCCTTCTCGAGAAACCTAAAACAAGCCTTGTTTTCAGCCCCCCTTTGGCCACATGCCCAGGACTCGGAGAGCTGCAATCCCACCCTTCTGCCTGTGTCACCAAGGGCCTGTTCTCACTAAATACCCCCTTCCTCAAATCTCGATTAAGCAAAGAGCGTTTCCACGTTCCACAGCCTGGTTTTAAGCTTGGAAGAGCGAATGCGGCCGCCTCCTGGGGCAGGCTCTGGAGAGGGGCATTCAAAGCTTACCAGGCAGAACTCCTGGTCTGTTGGCAGTGGTTGGGGGGAGTAATGCCGCATTCTAGCCCCACACACTGCACAGGGGCTCCACGCTGTGCCCCTGCTTCAGTCCTCCTCACTCTCTGGGCCGTGGGAAATTTCAAGTAAGGCTGGCAGACTGTTGCAGAGCCAGCGCCTGGTGGAGGGAACCCCAGCTCATGCCCAAGGCAGCTGTGGGGCAGGGAGGAGAGCGGATGGACAGTGCAGGAAATGACCTGTTGGTCACTCCTGGGCCCTTTGAGGATATTGACTCTAATCTCCACTGAAAACCCGGAAGAAGAACCCCGGAGACCCTAGATTGAAAAGAATCTTCAGAGAAGAAAATGAAAGTCTTGCTGAGAAAGAGGAACTTAGGAAAATACCAGAGAAATGGTAAAGGTCTGAGTTCATGGACTTAAATTGAGATGGCAATGCCAAAGGCATGAAGACGGCTCCCAACCTCGGGGAAGTGCAGACAAGGGGGTTTCTGCTCCACATTACCAAGTCTGTTCATCTGGCCCTAGGGAGCACAAGGTTATACTGTCATTATTCAGGATGGGTAAAGAGAAAAAGAGGTGGGGAATGGACTGACATGCCATCAAATGCCATCTCAATACAAAGAGCATTCGTGCTTGGTATACAAAGTTGGTGTCGATTTGATTCTTTTGTTTTCGTTTTGGGGGGGTGGGGGGGCATCACTGCCCTCTAGTGGTCGTGGGAGCTACCCAGCCTTGCTCCTGGAGAGCCACTGCTGAATTTGAACCGCCAAGCCCATGGGCTGCAGTCCCACATTCAACCTCCACACCACCGGGGCTCAGCCCCTATTTGATCCTTTTGAGAGAAACTAAACAATAACAGTAGCTTTTCGATCAGTCTTTGGTAAAAGTTTTTGCTGTAAAGACAACCAGGAGGTACTTTTTGTTGGTTTAGGAGGACAGGATCGGGGAAGACAAAGATGTTAGGTACCATAGTCGCTTCCAACTCATAGCGACTGGATGTACAACAGAATGAAACACATCCAGAGCTGTGAAATCCATACACTTGTCGCTTGATCCCATTCTTGCAGCCACTCTGTCATTGCATTTCCTTGAAGGCCTTCCCTTTTCTTTTGTTGCTCCTCTATTTTCCCAAGCATGATGTCCTTCTAGAGTGACTATCCTGATCATGTATACTTGCCTTTAAGGTGCATACTACAAATATTTGTTTGCCTTTGAGGCAGTACATTGTACTTTGAATATTCCTCATCCACACCATAATTCAAACACATCAATTATTCTTTGGTCTTCTTCTTTGTCTAATTTTCACATGCCTATGAAACAGTTGAAAACACCATGGTTTGGGTCAGGTACATCTTAGTCCTTAAAGAAACATTCTTGATTTTCAATTCCCTAAAGAGGTCTTGTGCCACAGCTTTATCCACTACAATAGTTCATTTGATCTCTTTGCTGCTTCCATGACCATTGATTGTGGACCCTAACAAGACAAATCCTTAACAGCTTCTCCATTTATCATGAAGTTACCTATTGTTCCAGTTGTGAGGATTTTGACCTTATTTACATTGAGTTGTATTTCATACCAAAGGCTACAATCCTTGATCTTCATCAGCAAGTGCTTCACTTTCAGCAACCAGTTTTTATCATTTGTGTGTTTGTGTGTGGCATCACTGCCTTGGTGGGAGTAGGAAGCCCAGACTGCTCACGGAGAGCTGCTGCTGGATTTGAACTGTCAACCCTTTGGGCTGCAGTCCCGCACACAACCATTATGCCACCAGGGTTCAGTCCAGCAACCAGTTTTTAAATAAGCCTTCTTCCAATTCTTCCAATACTGATGCTACATCCTTCTTCATATAATTCAGCTTCTCTGCTCATTTGCTCAATATACAGTTCAATTAAACAAATAAATATGAATGATAGAGTACAACCCTGATGTATACCTTTCCAGATTTTTTTTTTTTTTTTTTTAGGCATCCCATCCTGGTGGTGGGAGTAGGAGGCCCAGCCTTTGCTCCTGTGAGCGGGAATTGAACCTCTATGCCAGTGGGCCGCAGTCCCGCGCACAACTACTACGCCACCGGGGCTCAGCCCCCTTCCAGATTTTAAACTATAGTATTCCTTTATTCTGTTTACACAACTGCCTCTTGATCCGTGCACAAGTTCTGAATGAGCACAATGAAGTGTTCTGAAATTCCCATTCTTCTCAAGGTTGTCTATAGTTAATTATGGCCCTTGTAATCAAATGCTCTTATATAATCAATAAAGCACAAATAAATACATTCTGGTATTCTCTCCATCAAGATCCATCTGACATCAGCAATGATATTTTTTGTTCCGTGCCCTTTCTGAATCCCGCCTGAATCTCTGGAAGTTCCATGTCAAGTACTGCTTCAACCATTGTTGGAGGATCTGGAAAATTTTACTTGGACTTGACATCAATGATATTGTTCTATAATTTGAGCATGCCATTGGGTCACCTTTCTCTGGAATTGATACAAATATAAAACTCTTACTGGCAGTTGGGCACAGTAAGTGCCTTCAGTGTTTCATCAACCAGTTGAAACATTTCAATTTCAATCTGTATTCCATGAATTTCTGGAACTTAGTTTTTGAAGTTGGTTTTTTTTAAATTTACATGTTTTTGCCCTTAAGCCATTTTTCCTTATTCTTTGTGTCTCTGCTACCTCTGTCTTTCCTTTAGGAATACAGCTGCTCCTTGCCTTCCCTGATTGTTATGGAGATTGCTCAGAGTCACTGCCCCTCCCGGTCTCCTGTGGCTTCACCTACACCAGAGGTTCTCAACCTTTCTAAGGCCCCACCCTTTCGTACAGTTCCTCATATTGTGCAGACCCCCGTCATAAAATTATTTTATTTGTTCCTTCATAGCTGCAATTTTGCTGTTATGAATCATCAATATCTGAGATGCAGGCTGTATTTTCCTTATTACAAATTAAACATACTATGCCAATACAAAACAAAATAAACAAACAAATTAAATATATTTGAAGCATAGTGATCAATCACAAAAACAATATGTAATTATATATTGTGAAATATTTCTTTTTTTTTGGGGGGGCAGCATCACGGCCCTCAGGTGGTGGGAGTAGCAGGCCCAGTCTTTCTCCGTGGAGCTGGAATCGAACCTCCATCCCAGTGGGCCGCAGTCCCGTGCACAACCACTATGCCACCGGGGCTCAGATCCGAAATATTTATTTCTAATGATAGTGAAATTTTGTCTTGAAGCATTGTGTAGCATAGGTAACTCGTAGGTAGGCTTATCTGCCTATGGGTGGACCTGACTACAGACAATAGAGGAGTGGTGTCTTGGTTCCTAAGACCATCAGAAATAAGCATTTTCTTTTTTCATAAATATGCATTTTCTAATTGTCTTAGGAAACCCCTGTGAAAGGTCATTGGACCCACAAAGGGGTCGAGACCCACAGGTTGAGAACCCCTGACCTAGGCAGCTCTGTAGTCAGAAAGTACATTTGGGCATTGCAATGGTATGAAGGCATCTGGCCGACTCTCAGGGACAAAGTGGTGAGTCAGAAGTCAGTACCTTTGACCTTCACTGCTAGAGAAGCACTGCCAAGGTTTAGTAGTGAGTTCTTGTTACATCCACATTCAAGAAACAAGACAGAATTTCCTAGCTCTGGTGGAGTGATTTGCACAGCATGTTTTGTTTGCACCATTATCCAGAGTATTCCAGCTCATACTGCCCTTATATGACGGCAGAACACCACCCCACCCCATGTGCAGCCCACACACCCCTTGGAGTTTATGAGGCTACCATAGGGGAACAGATCACCAGTCCTTTCTCCCATGCCAGTGCAGCATCTTTGCTGTCCCAGCAACCCTATGCTCTTCAGGCCTAGAGGTCCTATTTCCAAAGGAAGGAAGCCTCCCACCTGGAAACACAGCACAGATTCCACTGGATTGGCAACTAAGAAGACCCACTGCCCACTTTGGATCAACAGGTAAACTGCTCCAGAAAAGTGGAAAGTTAATTGAACTGAGCCCCCTGTACTACTACTGTGTGGACTAATTAGCCACTATATTCCTTCTTGCTGTATAAATCTATCCACACATATATAGTGTCCTGGTTTTGTTTTTCAGAGAATCCTGCTTGACACAGCAAGCATTTCTAATATGAATAGTAAACTAGAGACAGATCCTGCATATGAAGCTTGCATGCTAAACACAATGCGGAAACAGTAAAACAGCTGTAAAAAAAAAAAAAAAAAAAAAAGCTAAACTGAGCACCAGGTTTGCATTGAAGATTTTTGTACCCTAAAACAATACAAAAGAGACCCCAACACTCTTGAAAATTCACAGAGGCAGTTCTACTCTGCCTATAGGGTCATTGTGAGCTGGAATCACTCAATGGTAATGAGTGGTAGGGGCATTTAGTGTCATCATTGGAAAATAAGATTGGAAGGAAATGGCATGTTTGATCTCTGCCTCACAGGAAAGATTAGCCTTGAGTTGGTGCTGCAGATAACAGCTCTCCCCTCGTGAAGTTATAGGAGGCCATACTTTACCTCGATCTCATTTTTACACAGACCCAAGTATGTCAGGGCTTCTGACTGCTCTCCTAGTGAAAATAACTCAAACTATAAAAAGTTAAGAGTCACAAATGTTCAGATGGAGTTTTACCAAAACTGCATTGTCAAATCAAAGAAGCTGTCTATTTCAACTCTGCTAACATATAAAGCCATCTCTCAAGCCTTCATTGGTGCTATGCTTTGACGAGGTGCCCATGCTTCAACCATGGAACAAGGGTCAACCAACACTGTGTAGTAGAGTTTTGGCCACTGGAAAAATCAACAAAACAGAAATTAAAACCTTTAACCTTAGACAGTTAAATACTATAGGACTTGAAATTATAGGCTGGTCTTGGGCAGCAACAGTAGACAGAAGCTTCTAAATTCCTCTAGTAAAAAGAAGCTGGCTATGCTTATTAGGAGAAGTGATCATGTATATTAGAGAAATGAGAGGATGAAAATCATTTGACTTGGGCTGAGCCCCAGTGGCGTAGTGGTTGTGCACAGGGACGGCAGCCCACTGGGACGGAGGTTCAATTCCAGCTCCACAGGGGCAAAGGCTGGGCCTCCTACTCCCACCACCCAGACAGTGATGCCCTAAAAAACAAAAAATCATTTGACTTATAACAATTGGGATACCGGAGAGCAGTGATGTCCAAAAAACTAAAAAAAAAACAAAACTAAAAAAAACCCCAAAAACAATTGGGATGTTGGGAGGAGTTAATATCTGGAATTTATTGGCTATCATTGTAGATTGAGAAAGGAGGTTTTTCTCTGTAACATTGCTGTCCAATAGAAAGATAATGTGGGCTGAGCCCTGGTGGCATAGTGGTTGAGTGCGGGACTGCGGCCCACTGGCTTGGCAGTTCAAATCCAGCAGCAGCAAGGCTGGGTAGCTCCCATGACCACCAGGGGGCAGTGATGCAAAAAAGAAAGATAATGTGAAACTTTCTTGCAGCCATATTTTATTTTATTTTTGGTTTGGGGGGGGGGGGGCGGTGGGCATCACTGCCCTCAGGTGGTGGGAGTAGGAGGCCCAGCCTTTGCTCCGTGGAGTTGGAATCGAACCTCCATCCCAGTGGGTCGCAGTCCTGCGCACAACCACTACGCCACCGGGGCTCAGCCCGTAGCCATATTTTAAAGAATTAAAAAGAAACATTTAAGATTACCTTTAGGCTGAGCCCCAGTCGCATAGTGGTTGTGCACGGGACTGCGGCCCACTGGGTTGGAGGTTCAAATCCAACAGCAAGGCTGGATCTCCTACTCCCACACCAGAGGACAGTGATGCCCCCAAAACAAAAACAAAAACAAAAGAAGTAATCACAAGATTACCTTTAATATTTTTATTCCATATAATATATCAAATATATCCTTATATTACATTATAAAATTTTAGTCTGTTACACGTGTTTTACACTCATAGCACATCTTAATTCAGACACGACATTTTCTTTTTAGTTTTTTTTTGTTGTTGTTGTTTTTGGCATCACTGCCCTCTGGTGGTGGGAGTAGGAGGCCCAGCCTTTGCTCCTGTGGAGCTGGAATTGAACCTCCATCCCAGTGGGCTGCAGTCCCATGCACAACCATTATGCCACCCAGGCTCAGCCCTTCTTTTTAGTTTTTTATTGATTTGGTTGAGAGATTACAGAGGAAGTCAGATTTGCATTCAACAATGGATACACACTTTGTTCCATTCCATTGATCGCAATCTCCACCATGTGACAAATGCCCATCCTACATTCACCCTATGTGTCCTGTTTCCAGCGAGCCACCTATCTCTTCCTGCCTTTTGAATTTTGTCCCTGGGCAAACACTACCCTTTTGATGGAAGATGATTGACTGTTCTGAGGGGAGTGGCCCTCCATGATGTTACAGTTCATTTGATAGGCCTGTCTTGTTTGGCTGAAATGAGCCACTGGGGCAAGTTTAATTCCAGGATTGAAAGGTGAAGACGTGTCATAATCTGAGAGTTCCACTGGTCTCTATTCCAACCAGTGAGTCTGCCGTTTTTCATTGTGATTTTGTTTCACATTTCCCTTGTACTTTATCTAGGGCAGGGGTGCTCAATACCTCAATCTGGATCTACTAGTTGATCGCAAATGTAGTGTGGGCAGATCCCATGGCATCTCATAGCACATGAATCATTTTATTGGGTACTCAATTATCTAAGACTTGTGTTGTCTCACTACAGAGCTAACTTCCCTGCTGTTAGGATGATGGTTCCCTTCCTTTGAAGCCTGTGGGCGGATTCACATGCTGTGAATGATCTCTAGCCTAACCTGTTTAGCCACATCCACCAGTCTGGGGTCTTGTCTCCTCTTATGGGACCCAGATAGCCCCCTTTCCTATTATGTGTGCACATGGCACAACCCCTTCCTGTGACGTAAGTCCTTATCTGTAATTGGGGGCCTGACTTGGCTCCAGAGGATAGATAGGAATGGGATGTAAGATAGAGGCCCTGTCTCTGCTGCCTGCCCCTCAGCGCCAGGCGCTCTCCCTCATCATGTAATCCCTTCCCCCTCTCTCTCAGCCTGCCCCTGCTTCGTACCAGTCTACCTCTATCCAGGCTGCCCCACGTGGACCATCTAGCCAGGCTGAGGTGAGCATGTATCATGAAAGGATATATATGTAACTTCTAATGCTCTTTTTTTTTCTCTCTCTCCCTCTCTCATGATCTCTATATCGGTGTTATAATAAATAGTAATTATCACTACACAACTGCCTTTGAACCCTTGCTGCGAGTGTATCAGAGGCTCGATCATCCCGATACCTTCTCATGAGCTGTTAAGATCCTAGTTACTACTCACCAAAGCAGGATGAGAATATTGTACTCATGGGCTATCTGTAACAATTGACCCTGGTGTCCCCTAAAACTATGGTTCTGAGAACCCAGACCCAGTGACTCATTCCTGCAAAGTGGTTAGTTATGTCTAAGGTGTTTTAAGAATTTCCTCCTCCATGTTTACAGCAAAAGTAGATGCACATGTACAAATATCCTGTCAAACACGTAGATGTATAGAAGTGTGCATGTGTGTGTGTGTATTTATTCTCCATGCCACAGTTTTGCTGCCTGTATGTTGGAATGAAGACTATCACTCAACAAAAGTCTGGAATGGCTGAGCCCCGGTGGCGTAGTGGTTGTGCGCGGGACTGCGGCCCACTGGGATGGAGGTTCCATTCCAGCTCCACGGAGCAAAGGCTGGTCCTCCTACTCCCACCACCTGAGGGCAGTGATGCCAAAAAAAAAAAAAAAAGTCTGGAATGGAGCATGTTCTCTAAAACTGAGATCCCTGCACAGTGAGCCTGCTGGACCCAGATGGCAGCCATACCATCAGCAGCAGCAGAACCAGAAGCCAGATCATGGAACAGAGTGATGGGCTTCATAACTTAGGGAGCAAGTTTGTGGAGGAGGCTGGCTTTCCAGAGTGGGGTGCCTTTGGCCACTTATCTTTTTTTTTTTTTTTTGTGGGCATCACTGCCTTGCCTCTGGTGGTCGTGGGCGCTACCCAGCCGCCGCTGGATTTGAACCGCCAAGCCTGCGGGCTGCAGTTCCACACTCAACCACTTACGCCACCGGGGCTCAGCCCTGTCTTTGGCCACTTAATTGGGGAAGTTGGACTTGCTGACTCCTGGAAGAGCAGATGAGAGCCTTTGGACTGAGGCTCCTGGAGTGGAGCAGTGCCCTGGGCACTTAATTACAGGAGCTGGGTGTCCTGACTCACAGATTAAACTGAATGACACCAACCATTCCTCCCATAGCATTGCTACTGCTCTCTTTCAGGGACCTTTTATTTATATATTTTTTATATTTATTTTTATTTTATTTATATTATCAACTTCTGCATTTTAAATGTTTCTTCATGAACTTTTAATAAAATTAGTGATATGATTGGATGTAGGTATGTTATTTATTTTGTTGATTTACTATATTTTACATTTTTATTGGCATATTTTTCAAACATCACACGATTCCATAGTTGAAACACATTAAGAAGAATTCTGCAGGGGCTGAGCCCTGGTGGCGTAGTGGTTGTGTGCGGGACTGTGGCCCACTGGGATGGAGGTTCAATTCCAGCTCCACAGGAACAAAGGCTGGGCCTCCTACTCCCACCACCTGAGGGTAGGGATGCCCCCCCCCCCAAAAAAAAAAAAAAAGAAGAAGAAGAATTCTGCAGTCATCTCCACCACTGGCAATTTTAGAACATTTTCTTCTTCTTTTTTTTTTTTTTCCTTTTGGGAGGGGGGGGAGCATCACTGCTCTCCGGTGGTGGGCATTTTCTTCTTTCTTGTACTAGTTGGGGCACTCTGCTTCTGTGTTGATTTTGGTAATTTGTTGCAGTAGACACACAAGCCTCACAGACACTACAGTAAAGATAGAGTCATCTGTCCAAAAGATAGAGTCATCTGTCCATAGCAACAACTCTCCACAGGCAGTAACGAAGTGACGCTCTGGTGCTCTGTCTCTCAGCCACTAGGAAGGTGCCTTGGCTTCTGCCTCTGTGGGTCAGGAAGCCAGCCTGCCTGTTGCTTTGTCTCAGTGACACTTCCAGTAGTCAGTCTGGCTCACATGTCATGTCCCTGATGCATCTGGTTTTGGTGGCCTCTGCCACTTTCAGGTCTGGGATGTGCTCTTGCAATGGCCCTCACAATTTTCTGTTTCAGATAGCTATTCTATACCAAGGAATGCATTGATGGATGTGTGGTTTGTTTTTTAACTGACTAACCATGTCCTCAAGGAAGCAAAGGGTGTAGCTTGATTCACACCTTCTATGATATTAAGGTCTTAATCTTCATGTTACTCGAGTCCTTTAATATAGGAGAGAATAATACCCCCTCTCTCTAGTGGGATTGTTGTCACAGACAGAGTTCAGAATTACATCACATAAGAAATTAGGGCTAGAAAAGCCATATTAGTTAACTACAGCTCATAACCTAATCCTGTGGGTGGCTTCCAGCTGCCTCATTAACATAATGGCTTCTAGCCCTGTCTCGTTAACATCATAGAGGTTAGGATTTACAACACAGATCACAAATGTAGACTAAATACTGAGATTCTTGGCCAAGCCAAATTGACAGGTCTTTTTTTTTGGGGGGGGGAAGGGAGGACATCACTGGTCTCCGGTGGTGGGAGTAGGAGGCCCAGCCCCACGCTGGAATTGAACCTCCATCCCAGTGGGCCGCAGTCCCGCGCACAACCACTACGCCACCGGGGCTCAGCCCCCATCTTTTAACAATATCAATTTTGATACATTATTGATAAATAACAATCAATGCTTTTCTGTGTGAAAACCTTATCTTAAATTTGTATAATAGTAGTCATAATTGTACAATACTTTTCTTTTAGTGATTGATGAATTTGCCAGCTTACTGGCCCTGTAATAAGATGTTTCACAGATTCATTATTCTTTTTTTTGGGGGGGGGGCGTCACTGCTCTCTGGTGGTGGAAGTAGGAGGCCCAGCCCCACTGCTGGAATTGAACCTCCGTTCCAGTGGGCCGCAGTCCCGCACACAACCACTATACCACCGGGGCTCAGCCCAGATTCATTATTCTTAATGTCATGTGATATTTCATTGTATAGATGTATTATTGCTTATCCACTGATGAGCAGTTCAGTTTTGTTTTTTTACTATGTGTATAAGGCTGTCATGAGCACATATATATATATATATAGCTACATGTACTTTGGCTCTTATTTCTCTAGGATATATGCATATATCTGTTTCTTTGTTTTAAGTTTTTTGTTTTTTTTTTGATATTTTGGGCATTACTGTCCTCTGGTGGTGGGAGTAGGAGTAGGCCCAGCCTTTGCTCCCATGGAGCTGGAATTGAACCTCCATCCCAGTGGGCTGCAGTCCCACGCACAACCACTACGCCACCGGGGCTCAGCCCGTTTGTTTTTTGAGGGGGCATCACTGCTGGTGGTGGGAGTAGGAGGCCCAGCCTTGCTCCTGGAGAGCTGTCGCTGGATTTGAACGTCCAACCCAGGAGGCCGCAGTCCCGTGCACAACCACTACGCCACCAGGGCTCAGCCTCTTATATCTAGTTTTTTTGTGTGTGTGACATCACTGCCCTGGTGGGAGTAGGAAGCCCAGCCTTGCTCCTGGAGAGCTACTGCTGGATTTGAACCAGCAGTGGGCTGCAGTACCGCACACAACCACTACACCACCAGGATTTAGCCACATATCCCATCTTATAGTAGGATTATTGGGTCATATGGTATTTCTGTTACCAATGTTTTAAGGAAAAGCCATAGTGTTTTCTAGTTGTCTAACCATTTATAGTCTCACCAGTAGTGTACAAGGACTTGTTAGGTTTTTCAGGTGGGAATTACTTTGGTTCTTGGCTTTACAGGAGAAAGAATTTATGCCAAAGCCTGGTTTGTGATACAAGTGAGTTTTTTTTTTT
>PVJH01039297.1:0-16511 GCA_004026705.1 Nesogale talazaci
TGGATTTGAATCACCAACCCTGTGGGCCGCAGTCCCGCACACAACCTCTATGCCATCGGGGCTCAGCCCTCTTTTTCTCTTTTTAGTACTTTTATTGAGGGGTCTTACATCTCCTATCACAATCCATACATTCCTCCAATGTGTCGAGCAGCACATTTACACATATGCCACCACCATCATTTTTAAAGCATTTTCTTCCCACTTGAGTCCCAGATAACAGCTCCCCCTGTTCTTCCCCATCCCTCACCCACCTGCCCTCCCTCATAAACCCTTAAAAAGTTATAGATTAGGCTGAGGCCTGGTGGCGTGGTGGTTGTGCGCGGGACTGCGGCCCACTGGGATGGAGATTCAATTCCGGCTCCCAGGAGCAAAGGCTGGGCCTCCTACTCCCACCACCAGGGCAGTGATGCCTAAAAAAAAAAAAAAAAAGTTATAGATTATTTTTTCCATATCTTATATCATCCTCTGTCACCCCTGACCCACTTTTCCATTATCCATCCCCCTGGGAGGGAGTTCCAGGTTGATCCTTGTGATCAATTCCCCCTTCTTCCCCCTACCCTTCCCAACCCTCTCCTCTCTCTTGTTGGCCTGAGGGCTTTATCTATCTTGGATTCCTGCAGGCTCTATCTGTAGCAGTGAGCATGCTCTGGTCTTAACTTGAATTTCTAATGCAATGTTGAATAGCTGTCTTGACAGTGGTTATCCTTTTGTAAGACTTTTGATCATGTAGGGAAAGCTTTCCCTCTCTCTATGGTGTTGTAATGTTCACTTTGGATTTTCCATAAATGCCTTTATCATATTGAAAATTGTTCCTTATCTTTCTAGTTTGCTGAGAGTTTTTATTTATGAAAGGGTCTTAGATTTTGACAAATGCCTTCTTGGCATCAACTGATAAAACCATGTGATTTTTCTCCCTTTGTTTTTATTAGTAATATGACATGTTATATTGATTGTTTTTTGTTTTGTTTTGTTTTGTTTTGGGGCATCACTGCCTTCTGGTGGTGGGAGTAGGAGGCCCAGCCTTTGCTCCTGTGGAGCTGGATTTGAACCTCCATCCCAGTGGGCCGCAATCCCGCGCACAACCACTACGCCACCGGGGCTCAGCCCCTTTTTTTTTGTTTTTGTTATTTTGTTTGTTTTTGTTTTTGTTGATTGATTTTTTTTAAGTTAAATAATTCTTGCATTTCTTGGATAAATCCCACTTGGTCATGGTATATATCCTAATAGGGTGCTGGATTTGGTTTGTTAGCATTTTATTGGGGAGTTTTGTACTTTTGTTCATCAGAAGTATTTATCAGTTCTTAATTTTCCTTTCTTGTAATGTCACCATTCTGTATCTTAATCTTTACATGTTATCTTTGTGGACATTTTCTTCAGTGTAGTGTTTGTCTTCAGTAGTTTGAGAGTCAGTGATCCCACCCCCATCCCCCCCCCCAAAAAAAACAGTAGTTTGAGAGTCAACCAAAAACATGACACAAATAATTAGATAATTCAGTGAGATGGGAAAATTAATGGATGGTATAATGAAAAGGAGTGTTCTATATATAAACCCAACACAGAAGAGAAGCTACTCAGGTATAAAGTTAACAAAGGCATAACAGTTATATGTGCTTTAGTTTTTAAGTTTATATATATATATATATATTTTTTGTTTGTTTGTTTGTTTTTGGCATCACTGCCCTCTGGTGGTGGGAGTAGGAGGCCCAGCCTTTGCTCCTGTGAAGCTGGAATTGAACCTCCATCCCAGTGGGCCGCAGTCCCGCGCACAACCACTACACCACTGGGGCTCAGCCCTCAAGTTTATATTTTGCTTAGAAAGACCCTCCCACTATAAAGTTTCATTTCACCTACATTTCCTTCTGCTAATTTGTGAGTTTGTATTAAAAGTGTGCATAACAAAACATTTACCAAAAATTAAAAGTTTTTAAAAAATTAACAATTTTTGCAAGTAGAATTTCATTATATTGACTACAGTTTTTATGTTGTACAAACATTTTCCTTGTTCTTTTCCAACATATCCTACTTCCATTAACATAGTAACAAAGCCCTTCTTACCCCTCCCTCCTCCCTCTGATAACCACTAATAAACTTTGCTGTCTTTATATTTGTTTATTTCTAAGTGAGATGATGCAGTATTTCTCCTTCTGTGAGGTCTATGATTTCTTGCCATCAGCATGTGTGGTCGCAGTGACATGCAACAGAACTCCCTTTTCCTCTATGGGTGTTTGCAACTCATAGCAGCCCTCTGGGCAGGCTAGCACCCATTGGGTGGATTCCCCAGCTGGGACTCTTTGCAGAAAGCCTCTTTGTCTCTCCGCAGCAGACACTGTGGCTGGCAGCCTAATGCACACACTCTGCTGCCTGAGCGCCCCATCGGGTGTCCCCTCCTTCTGGTGGGAGACACCGAAGCTGTTTCTGCCTTTTGGCTAGTGTGCATCGTGCTTCCACAACACTGGTGTTCACGTGTCTGTTTGTGTCCTGCTTTCAAGTTTTTGAGAAACTGCCAATCTGCTTGCCACAGTGGCTGTGTCATTTTCCCTCTCCACCAGCAATTTCTCCACCCTTGCCAGTTTCTCCACCTTCTCTTTCCCATTTTCTAGGTACTGGAAAGGGTAAAGTGGTGCCTCCACTCACTGCCTTTTGGGTAAATTCTCCATTTTGTGCCTTTGTTAACTGTCTGACTGAGGTATTGGTCTTTTTAATTGTTAAGTTAAAATTTTTTATTTAAAATATATATACTTTTGGGAGGGGGCGGCATCACTGCTCTCCGGTGGTGGGAGTAGGAGGCCCAGCCCCACTGCTGGGATTGAACCTCCGTCCCAGTGGGCCGCAGTCCCGCACACAACCACTACGCCATCAGAGCTCAGCCCTTCATTTTTTTTTTAAATTTTTTTTTTAAGGCATCACTGCCCTCAGGTGGTGGGAGTAGGAGGCCCAGCCTTTGCTCCTGGGAGCCGGAATTGAACCTCCATCCCAGTGGGCGCAGTCCCGCGCGCAGCCACTACGCCACCGGGGCTCAGCCCTCAGCCCTTCATTTTTAACCTTTATCAGATACACAAGTCTCCAAAATTTTCTCCCAATATGTACCTTCTAGCATTTTATGGTTTACTTAATTGGACTGAAATTGTTTGTTTTCATCTCTCTAAAATCTGAGGTAGTTTTTTCCCTTTTTTTTTTTTTGAGAGATACTTTATCTCTAATTTATGTGGTGAATCATTTGGGCTTAGGAGAATCTTTGTTTATTGAAGGTTGCAGCAATAAAAACAGAGGAGCCTGCCTCATAGAAACCCACATGTTGGAATAGACAGTGCTCAGAAGGGTTTCCTGGGGCCTTTGTCCCAGAAGCAGATTGCCAGCTCTTTCTTGTGAGTCACCTCCAGGCAGACTCAGCTGTCTAAACTTGCTGTTAACAGTAACTATTGTCACTGCTCCGGACTTCCATTTACTCAGGCTCCCCGTGGGAAAGCCCTGCTCTTAGGCATGTCTTTTCAGGCCTGTCTGTGGGTAACATTCTCTTCTGTAGGGGTCAGTGCTAATTTCGTTCCTTATTGCTTGGCGAAGTCTAACCTCCCATACTCCACCCTGACAAGCCAGGTGCCCCATTACGCGTCGCCAAGCTTCTTGGGCTTTTCCTTTAGGACACTTGCTTATAAGTAGCCCTTGGGGCAGTTACTTATTAGCGGCTTGTTTTTCCTTTTTCTTTTTTTGGGCATCACTGCCCTCAGGTGGTGGGAGTAGGAGGCCCAGCCTTTGCTCCGTGGAGCTGAAATCGAACCTCCATCCCAGTGGGTCGCAGTCCTGCGCAAACCACTACGCCACCGGGGCTCAGCCCTTCCTTTTTCTTTTTTAAATCATGTTTTGGGGGCTCATACAACTCTTACTACATCCATTGTGTCAAGCATATTTGTACATTTGTTGCCATGATCATTCTCAAAACATTTTCTTTCTACTTGAGTCCTTGGTATCAACTTCTCATTCTCAGGGACAATTAATTGCAACACAATGTGTTATCAAATGAGAGAGAGAGAGAGAGAGATCATGCCATGCAAAAGAGGAGAGTCAGACCAGCCCTACCTGGACGATTAGCACCCAGCTCACTCAGTCCACAGGGTCCAAATGTAAATCTAGAAGACATAAGTGACCTGGTGTTTGCTGAGGTGGCTGGGCAAAGAGATGGGTCCCCAGGCCGCCTGGGGCTGGGCAATGGCGTGTGTTCCTGGTCTCTGCGGAGCTGGGAGCAGAAGGACGAAGACAGCGTAGTTGGACTCGGGTAGTGGTTGGGGACAAGCGTATGGGGAGAGGAGCAGAAGCAGGAGGACTCCGATGGTCGGGCGGGCCTCGGAGGAAAGCCAGGGAGAAGGTTGGCATCAACATCTGCGCCGACAGCTCTCAGGGTCTGCAGCAGGTTCTGAGTGGGGCCTGGCCTGGCCTGCATCTTCCTGGTGGGGGGCAGGGGGTGAAGAAGACACTGAAGGAACCCCCCCTCTCTGACTCCTCCAGCCCGTCAAGGCTGGCCTCTGGCAGGTCAGGGCCCTGGCTGCCAGCTAAGCAGGTCTATCTTGGGGCACAGCTCCCCCTCCCCCACCTCTGTGGCCTGGGCAGATGGGGCAGTGCCTGGGGTTCCTAAGATGAACTGTCACTTTTCTGTATTTAGTGCAAGAGACTGCACAGGACCAGCGTGCCCTGATGCTCAAGATGGTGCAGGACAAAGTGAACATGGAGCAGGATATCCTGGAGATACGCAAGACATTGGAAGCTGTAAGTGTGGGCCCTGCCCCCTCTGCTCAAGTTCCATTTTGGCTTCGTCGCTAAAAGCCTGAGTGATAACTTTGACAGGTGCAAACTCCTGAAGCCGGCAGGGCCCCTGCGTCCTGGGCTCGGGTAGCAGAGGGTGGCTCCTTCCCACAGTGGTTCCGGCACCTCTGGGCACAAACCTAGGTTCTGTTGGTTCTCCCGCTCTGTTATGCATTCTCTGAGTCGTTGCCTTGTCCGCCCTCCTCTCTGCTCCTCCCTCTCCCCAGACTCTGGCTCAGTTTGTAGAGATGCAGTCGAACCTCAAGCACCTGGACGGCTTAGTCACCCAGCAGAATGAAGACTTCCAGCATCAGCATGAGCACTTTGCTCAGCGGATCACCTCCACTCTCCTAGCAGACCTGAAGAAGTGGGTCTCGCCATCTCGGGGTCGGGGGCTGCTGGCTGACAGTGCCTCCCAGACCTCGCCACCTCCAGCCCCGAGCCTCCATTTCCCCAGGCAGGAAGAACAGGCCCCTGAGGAACCAGCTGGTGTCTGGGGTGAGGGGGCAAAGAGGGATGCTCTCAGAGAAGGGGCCGTGCTGCCCGCCACGGGGCCCAGGAGAGGAAGCAGGCCTGCGCAGGACAAGGAGGTGCAGACTGTATGCGAGCACTGTGTCCTCGCTGAGGGCGGGGCGGGGGACCTGGGTTCTCGGGGAGCCTCTAAGGTCCGGTCTGGAGCTTTAAACCACTCTGCAGCCAGCATTAAGAAGTCTCGCCAAGAACATCCAGTCAAAGACGTGCTTTCACGTGATCCGTACAGACAGGGTGTAGTGGCTAAGCCGAAAGGCAGGGTTGTACTGAGAGGGAAAAAGGACAATGTGCAGCAGCCCAGGAGAGCGCCCCGAGGTAAGCCCCTCCCCAGGAAGCAAGAATCTTTCCCATCCAAGACCTGCACTGGCAACCTTAAATATCCAGGTTCTCAATCTCCAGTCTTTTACCCACAAAGGGCCCGCCTGGTGCAGCCTCTGCATCTGCGGTGCTTCAGAACCCCCACAAAGCCAGCCTGCTCAACTCAGGGCCTTGGGAGAGGGCCTTCCAAAAGCCCCAACCTTCTGTCCAGAGGCTTCCAGGAGGACCCTCAGATGAGCTGGTTCAGCAACCTCAACACCCCAACATCAGAGTCACCGCTGCTGAAGCAGCAGGGGAAGAATCTCTATGCCCTGGCTTTGGACAGCAGTGATGACGGCTTCTGAGCAGTCCACAGGCGGACTGCTCTCACTGGAGGGCCCGCCGCTGCCCTCGGCCCTGCAGCTGAGGCGGAGAAACACTTTGCTGAAGTCTTGGCATCCTGCTTGGGATCTTCAGGGTCAGAGATCCCATTAGGTGAGGTCACGGGGGAGGGAGGCAGACTGGGTGCTCTGGATATCAGGCAGTGCCCATGACAAGGGCCTTGAGACCAGGGTGGAGGGTGGGAGGTGAGGGAGATGACAGTGCACCCTTCCTTAGTCATTAGGAGGTGGAAATGTGTGCCGACCAAGGTAATTCAGCGAGGAGGGAGGGCAGCTGAGCTGTACAGAAGGACTCTGCCAGCACGTGTTCTCCAGACCCCTCGTATGCATCTGGGGAGGGTGGCAGGGTGGAGGCACTGGGAGGCTTAGCCTTTCACCCTCCTTGCTCCCCCCCTTTCTTCCTCTTACTTTCTAACTTAGCTAGTGAGTTAGCAGAATGTTTGCCTTCTTGGGAGCGAGGAGACAGGCACCAGACACTCTTGTGCCGCCTAGCCTGGAGCACTGTGGTTCACAAGCCTGACAAGCCCCTGCTGCTTCCTGCCTTTCCTTCCAGTGCATGGCACCTGGTCTTCTTTCTGGAAGCAGTGGGAGCCTTGCTCTTGATTTATCTGGTTTAGGTTTTTGAATTTTTGGAACATGTATGTGTTTCCTCATTAAAAAATAATAATAAAGATAAATTCATTTTAAAGCATTTTTGTGTTTCATTAAGCTTATTGAATCAATTCATGTAGGAATTCAGATAAGATGTATACTATCTTTTTCATTCCCCAGATGTTGTACAAGATGAACCTGCTCCAAAGTTTTTATCTTCCTCATTTTCTTGATAGTATGGAAGTGGAAAATTCTCCCGGAAGACTTTCAGAATCTTCTCATTTTCAAGCCAGGAGGGTAAATGGCGTTGGGGCTGATAGGTAACTATCTAGAGCAGGGAAAGGGCATCCGTTAAGATCAAAGATGATGGCACACTGCGCATGCGTGAAGATCCAGGCTTCCAGCCAGCAATGCTACAATTGGATTGGTTCACCTGGGCTGGGTGAAGGCATTCAGCCAGTGGGGTCGACCAGGGTCTCAGACCGCACCTCCCCGCAGGAGGATTGAAAACTACTAAATTGGTAGCTTGGAGAGGCTTTTTCCCCCACAGCTGCCCTACTATGTAGGACATCAGGATGCGGCCCAGAGCTGACTGCATGCATCTCCTCCCTCAGGCAGTTTCCCGGCTTGCAGGCTTTGATGAGGCATTTCTTGGTTGCCAATGTAAACCTGAGACTTCATTAATTTTCAAAATATTGTTTGAATCATAAACCAGGTTTCGGCTTAAATTCTTTTTTTACGCGGAGCCAAGGACTGAGGTACTTTCCTAATTCCCAAGCTAGCTAACAGGGCCTCTGAGCGGACCATTTAGAAAGCGATAGTCCTTGGTTTCTTGTTATTTTACATTTTTTTATGCCCAGGAAGGGGGAGAGGGTGTCCCACAGAAGGCTGTAGGAGTTGAATTTACCTGCGATAGCTTTGGCAGGGTGGGCCGGAGTGGGCTGTCCTCCATCTCAGTGGCCTTCAGCAAGGACCCCCTGCAGTCACAGGCAGCCCTGGAAGGCCCAGCAAAGGCCACCGTGGGCTCAGCTGAAGGCTAGCCTGGCCTCCCCTCTCCTGCTACAATGCTAAGCCTCCAGCTTGTGCGCTGCAGGCCTGCCCTGCCGGCCTGTCTGGAAAGCATGGAGGGAGTCAAGTCACAAGGAGGATCCCTCCGAGTCCCCCCCCCCCCCCCCCCCCCCCCGCCCCCAGGTTTGCCAGAGGACTGACCACACACAAGTGGAGGCTGAACTGTAAGCATGAAGCTTGTAGCCCAAGAGTCTGGATCAGGAAATGTTTCTATCACTCTTGAGTGGACAAGCTTCTATTTAGTCGCATT
The DNA here is from genome assembly GCA_004026705.1 of Nesogale talazaci. Classification (NCBI taxonomy): domain Eukaryota; kingdom Metazoa; phylum Chordata; class Mammalia; order Afrosoricida; family Tenrecidae; genus Nesogale; species Nesogale talazaci. Next base: position 7,933 of record PVJH01039297.1, read on the forward strand.
TTCTCAGAGCCCTGCTGAGAGAACTCCACTGCACCCCCAGGTACCACTGTGACCTCCCTGAAGGCTGTGAGCAGCAGTCTCATCTGTGGGGGTGATAAGATTCTGTGGAACATGTCCTGGCACGCTCCCTTTGCCACAAACTGAAGCTCCCTCCTAGCCCATTTTGTGGACTGGAGTCAAAGGTCAGAGAGAGCCGTGCTCCCTGAGCTGGGCACTGTGTGGAAGGAGCGCTAAGCTAAGCGCGGCTCCTAACCAAGGACAGCCTGCGGCCTGTCGCTGGGCATCGTCCGGGAAGGATATCCTGAGGCTGCTTTTAGTCCCAGTGCTTTCAATAGTTTAATTTCTTTTATTAGCTACTGTGTTCCTGCCAGTTTGGGTGAGCATGACACAGCCCAGGCTCATCCCTGGAGCCCACGGCAGTTTGGCTCTGCTGCTGCTGCTGGAGCTCAGGGTGGCAGCCCAGGGTGGGGTGTTGGGAGGGCTGTGGGGCGCCGCCCCCGCCCCCCGCCTGCCGAACAACACCCGCCTGGTTCTGAGGAGGGGAATGAAGCTAACACACCCTATCATCCAGTCACCGTGAGAGCTCAGTCTTCTGATGCCTCATCCCAGGGCACCGTCTGAAGCGCACATCTGTTCACGTGCCCTCTTGGCTCACCTGCTGGCCACGGACCTGCTGGCTTCCCGCCGCAGGCTGCACGCAGGCCCACACAGCAGACTCTAGACGACGACGACTTGGGGTTCTGGGGTCCACCCAGTCTCGTTACACAGCTCCTGCCTGGCTAGCAGCAGCCTGTGTTTTGCCTCAAAAAAGCCAGAGCGTGCTCCAAAGAAGAGCCCCTGGACCGCGTCCACTTCTCTCTCCTGGGCCAGCTGCACACAATCCCCTGCCACCCAACGTCCCAGGGACCAGCACCCTGGCCGCCCGCTGTCAGTCCTGACAACTCGTTTTATGTCGAGCCTTCGGCCCACACATCCTCAACTCACGCATTTTTCCAGCTGGGCTAGGTCGAAGAGTGCTTCCTCCGAGGTCCATGATCCGTTGTCAATTCTGTTTCCAGGGTAAGACCCTGTCCCCTCCGTAAATATCTAGCCAGAACCTAAAACATGAATGTTCTCTCCGACGTTGCAGGGAAGCAGCGAAGGGCAGCCCCTGCTCCATGAGGCGCCGCGGCCTCGCACGCCCCCCTCCACTGTCCTTCACAGGCACGGAGATAGAAGATGAGCTGGATTGTGGCCCCTCTGCACATCCTCTGTTTGGGTGAGGGAGGAGTGTCACAGACAGCTGCGACGGCGGGCCACATGGCTGGCTTCAAAATGGGCTTGTGTCTGCCTGCTTCCCCTGAGTCCCCTTGATGTCTGCCTGGAGCTGACCTGGCACAAGTGCAGGGCCTGGAACTAGGCTCTGTGGCTCGCCAGGCAACCAGGCCAGGACGTGGGTCCAATCTCTACACGGGTCACCAGTTCCACTCCAGCCACGCCTCTCCAATCCCCTTCTGAAGGCTCTTGTCCCAGGCCGGGGCTGCCCAGCCACTCCCCCTCAGCCCTCCCGTCTGCCCTGCTCCTTTCACCTCCGGCCTCTGCTAGAAGTTTCTCCTGGCCAGCTCCTCCCCTAAGTACCCTTCCAGAAGGCCTCTGCAGGCAAAGCTGATTTCTAGTGCCTTTGGCATCAACATCAACGCTGGTGGGGTGGGGCGGGGGTGTGTGTGTGTGTGCGCGCGCGTGCCTTAGAAAGCAGGGTGGGCCCACTTCCCCACGGATCTGGGCTGTAGCTCCCCTTTATCGTTTGCAACTAGCAGGTTCCAAAGCTTCTATTTATTCTTGAGTCTGCCTCGTTTCTATTTTGATCCTGTAATCCAAATTGCAGTTTGGTGTTTCCACGGAAACAATCCGGTGATTGTTTGGCTTGCCAGGATGAACTGCGGGGGAGAGAACCAAATGACGTCAAACATTTATAAAGTTTCCAAGGCCAGCTCTCATCTCCCCGAGAAGCACTTGGCCCAGCCGGCTGCAAACCTGGGGACAGATTCCTGCTCCCCTGCCAGCTCAGTCCCACCCACCCTCCCTCCACACTCTGGCTCTGAGCAGTTCACTGCTCACGTGGAAGCCTGGAGGAAAGGCCTCCCGGGGGCACCACAGGAAGCCAGGCCTATGAAGACAGGCGCAGACTTCACAGGGAATTGAGCCCCCCACCCACCCCACCACCCCTCTAAGCCTCACAACAGGCCTGCTTTACACAGGATCGCTTTACACAACAGCTGTTTCCATGGAGAGAGGATAGTCCTCTTTCAGGGACTCCAGGATGAATTAAATCGGAATTGTTAGGGCTGAGCCCCGGTGGCGCAGTGGTTGTGCGCGGGACTGCGGCCCACTGGGTTAGAGGTTCAAATCCAGCAGCAAGGCTGGGCCTCCTACTCCCACCACCAGAGGGCAGTGATGCCCCCAAAACAGAACAATAAAAAAATCAGAATTGTCACAGAATCCCTTTGCTGAAAGGAGGTACACATCTCTGTCCTGACAGGGAGAGCCTGACCTTACCCTCCGCTCCCCACCTCTGTGCGCAGTCGTCATTCCCAAGCAACCTTTCCTCCAGGCTCGGGGCCTACTTCTGGCCAGACGAGACCCTGAGAAAGAGCTCTGAGGTCTAACGCCCCAGCGCCCTCAAGGAAGCACTGCCCTTGGGGAGGTGCCTGCCTGGTCCCAAAAGCAATAGTCGTCGCTGGTTAGGAAAGAAACAAGGTGTCTCCCCCCCCGCCCCATTACATTCCTCTTACAGGGGGAAAATAAAGGGGGAAATGGGCCATAACCCCCATTCCTTTAACTTCCCACATGGGTTCGCACACACAGGGGCTCACATTTTCTTCCTTACTAAATACATTTTGACTAGATGTGAAGGTAGTTTGTGCACCTCCTTCCCGTGCAGGTGAACATTCTCATGCGACCATCCAGGACTGGGTGTGCCTGTCGAAGCGAAGGACCAGCACCAGCACGTCGCTGTGAAGCGCACGTCACCACCTTGCTTGGATTCGACCAGGGTTCCCTTTAATGTCCTCTTTGTTCCGCGGTCCCATTCAGGACAACACAATGCATTTAGTTGCTGTGTCTTCTCACTCTCCGTTCCCACTTGTCTTCCATGACCTGGGCCATTCTGAAGGCGTCCTGCGGACGCAGTGGTTAGGACCCCAAGGCCAGCAGTTGGAAACCTCCCGCCAGCTGCCGGGGAGGAAGAGGAGACGAGGTTTTCTACTCCGGCAGTTAGTCTTGAAAACCCACAGGGGTCCTGCCACCGTCCCACGGGGTGGCTGTGAGGCAGAAAGCACTCAAGTCCACGGTACCTGTGGAAGGCCCCCGGCTCGGGTCTCCTCACTAGACCAGGGTTTCAAGAACCCCACGCAAGCACTGAGCCCCGGTGGCGTACGTGGTTGAGTATGGGGCTGCGTCCCTGTGACACCACATGCTTGTACTTTAAGGTCAGACTTGCCAGGCTTCTCTCCTGCCCTTCCCTACGTCTTTGGAAGCGAGTCATTCTGTTGACGGAGATGGACATGGAGGGGATGGCATTAAGCTCCATCCCTTGTAAGAAAAACCACACGCGTTGTAGAATACACTATTTAAGATGGCCTCGGAAACCGATGGGCAAGTTCTGCTAAAGGGAACTCACCATGAGGTACATTGTCTGGACAACAATGGGCTGGGCTTAAAGCTCATTAAACAAGAATATGAAGCAGCCCAATGTCTACCGGAGATTTCTGCCATCCCCTCCTGTTCTTCCTGCTCATGGAAAAGAAACCAGGCCTCCGGCGCTGAGAATGTGGGTGCTTACTGAACGAGGGGAGGAGGGCCCACATGGGAGCTGGCACGCAGGCTGGGGGGACGGTGAGGGCCTGGCCCTGCCACTGCTCCCAGGGGCTCAGCACTGCTGAGCGGGGCGCGGCTCAGACGAGGGATCCCTGGACACAGGGGCGCCCTTCCCCGCTGTGTGCTGGGCCTTCACCTGCCTGGCCACTGGACCCCAGCTCTTCCGTTGGGCTCCCCTTTGTTTCCTAGGATCATAACGAGGCTCTCTGTGCGGCTCACACTGTAAAAGCTGACGGGGTGTCCGAGTTTCCTTTGCGTCTTGCAAACCCTCCCTGTGCCACCTCCCTAAGCCACCTTCCATCCGAGTCCAAGAGGGGGCGACCCGCTCACCAGCTACCAGGGGTCCTGAGAGAGGATTCCGGTTTGAAGGATTTGCCCAAATAACCTGAGAGGGTCTTTCTTTCCCGAGGGTGGGGTAAGCCGCTGCCACTGCTTGATCCTGAGGGTGCTGCGGCCAGCGCCCCCCTGCCCCTCCCTCCCAGCCCCCCGCAATACCGTCTCCCCAACAGGGTCACCGTGGTGGGCACGCCTTGTGGCCTCGCCAGGTCTCCAGGGCACAGATGGGGCCCAGGTAGGAAGGTGGGTGGGCAGGACCTGGCTTTATTTTGCCCTCCCCGACCCCGCTGTTTGGCAGGGCTATGGGTGGAGGTGGGGCGGGAGGGGCGCAGGGCACAGGAACAGGGATGCTGTCCGTCACTCAAGCCGTGGCCGGTGAGCCTTTCCTAAGGGTCCACATTCAAGACCACAAACACAGCAGAAGCCCATCACCCGGCCTGGTCTCAGGGGCCGGGTGGATTGTACAGCCATAAAAACATTCACAAGTGTCAGAAACACACACAAGAAATCAAACAGTCTTTAAGAAACATTCCTAAAACAGTAGCAAAACGGGGACCTCCGCATAAAAAGGGGCACAATGGGTGTGGTTAAAACTGGTGTGGCAATTCACAAGCGGCCACTCCCCGAGGACGCAGGGCCCGGCCGCCACCGCCACAGCGGCCACCCCACGCCTCACAGTCCCAGCGCAAGGCCGGCGGCCTACTCGGGGTGGTACTTAAAGGGGTCCATCAGGTTGTAATCCTCCTCCAGATCCAGGACGGTCTCCACCAGAGTGTGGTCGTCGGAGGCCTGCTTGAGCCCCGCCGGGTCGGCGTCCCAGGCCTTCCGGGGACTGTCGTCCGCGAACAGGGCCCAGGCCTCCTCCTTGAAGGGCGAGCTGTCACAGCGGCCACACATGCGGTTCAGCTCGTTTTCAAACTCGAGTTTGCCGGCCAGTTCCTCAATAGTGCGGATGCTCGTATGGTCTTAAAGAGACGAATGACATGCAGCCCGCTCAGCCCGGGGCGGTTTCGGACAGGTCGGACACCGGGCAAAAGCAAGGGGTCACTCTCCGCTGCCGTGCACAGCGGGGCACTCGCACGCACGGCCAAAGGAAGGTGGACATGTCTCTGACCCCGACTCTCTGCCAGGCCCCGAGCACGGGGCTCAGAGATCAGAGCTGTGCCTGCCTGTCCTGGCGCCCAGGGAACTTGTGGACCTGCAGGGACAAGGTGTGACTGCTGCTGCGCTCCCTGCCACTGGCCAGGGTCATGGAAGGGGCTGTGGCATGTGGCATGATGACCCCAGGTCCTCTCCGGGGAACGGAGGCTGAGCCAGATGGAGTGGTGGGCTGGCAGGGGTCTGGCTTTGGGGACTAGAGCCAGTGCCTCTCCGCACCCCCACCCAAGGCCTCCTAACCCCAGAATACGGATGCCCTTCAGAACAAACAGCTTCCGGTGGTGCCCAGGGCACTGCATGTCCTGCCTCCCAGGGACTTCAAGCTTGGGGGAAATGGGAGATTTTGAATGTCTTCTCTTAGGGAGTCATTCGCTCACTCTGCCCTGTCATCTAAAAAGGCCACACGGAGACCGCGTGTGTTTCAAAGGGGCTGCCGGGCTGTGGGCGGGGTTCTCGGGGGTGGGGGGGGGGGCACTGGTCGGAAGCTTTGGGCTGACCTTCCTGCCGGCCGTGTCGTCACCCCCTCAGCCAGGCTGCGCTGCCGCCCTGCCTGGCTCTCCCTGTCAGCAGGCTCGCCCTCTTCCTGGCAGCTTTCCCGGCTCTATGAAATGGCCTGGCTGCTGGGCCCGCCGCCGCCGCCAGGGAGGTCGCCCTCACTCGAGGGGAGGGACACGGCTGGGTTTCGGGGGGCGTTTTTGCTCACTGCTCCCATCTGCGTGCGCCGGGGCGTCTCTCTTCTCTGTACTCACCTATCACATCGAGCAGGTCCTTTGTCACTTCTTGACTGGAGCTGCTGAGAGGCATGTCAACCTTCAAATCTCTCTCCACATCTTTCCTGCAGCCCCGGGGCGGAGGGAGGGAGGGGGAGAGGTGGGGTGTTAGCTCTCCCTACAAGAGGACTTGGGGGTGGCTGTGTGTTAAGGATGAAGGCTTGTGGTTCATGCTGTCTTTAGAGGCCCTGTAAGGTAACAACGAGGCTCTCTGTGCGGCTCACACTGTAAAAGCCGACAGAGGAGCCCGAGTTTCCTTCCGAACATATTGCTCACAGGCCAGGGGCAGGCCCGTCTTCGTCTGCAGCCATTGCTGCACTTCCGCTCGTTCAGTGGTTCCCAATCTGTGAGATCCCTTTGGTGGGGGGGGTGTGTGTGTGTGTGTGTGTCAAACAACCCTTTCACAGAGGGCGCCTGACTCATTCCAGTAACAAGATGACAGTGGTGACATAGCAATGCGAATAGTAGTGTGGCTGAGGTCCGCCCCACATGGGGAGCTGTGTGGAAGGGCCTGGGGTCCCCCCTGTGTGAAAGGGTCGCACACGAGGCTGAAGGGAGAACCAGTGTGGGCTCCCACTTCTGTAAGCCGGAACGCAGTCGGGGTCTCGGCGGGGGCTGGCTTGGGTTTCTGCCGGACATAACTGGTCAGCAAGGTGCCAAAGCAGCCCTTGCTGCGGGTCACCTGGGCCCACCTGGCCGCCAGGAATGACCTGGGGGCAAGGGCTGGAGGGGGCCTTCCCCTGGTGGGCAGAGCAAGACTAGCGCCTCAGCTGGTGTGGGCTGGAATGAGGGGCTTGAGATTGCTCCTGCAGCACAGACATGACTGAAGAACCACGTACCTTGACTTTCACGCCCCCTCGAGCTCTGCCAAGGGGTCTGTAAGCATCGCTTGGCATCCGGGACAGGATGGGCAAGCACCCACTTCCGGGCCTTGGCTAAAAGGGGGAGCTCCTGGGGGAGCTGGGGCCGGGCCGGCGCAGCCTCCCGACAATCACCTTAGACTCTCCTTCCTCCAGCTCTCCCCGTCGCCCGCGGCTCTCCAAAACGGCCTCTCGGGCGCCAGCAGGGAGGGGCGCACCAGGAGGTTTTCCTTGCCCAGGAGGGCTTTCCTCGGGGGGCACACGGCGTGCGCTCTGGCGCTGGGCGCGGCGGGGCCCTGGCTGTGGTTGTGGGCGGCGGCGCAGGGGGGCACCGGGGCCAGCGGGCGGCGGCGGCACAGCAGCGGGGGCGCGGGCGCGGGCGCGGGCGGGGCGGGCGGCGGGGCGGCGGGCGCGGGGGCCAGGCCGGCTCCCTCGCAGGCGCGGTCGATGGCGGCCGTCAGCTCCTTCCTGCACCGCCGCAGTTTCTCGGACATCTCCCCCCCGAGGGAGCGCGGCTCCATCACCGACCGACAGACGGACGGACGGACGCTCGGACGGACGCGCTGCGGGTGCGGCGGCACCACTGCCCGCCCCGCGCCCCGCGCCCCGCGCCCCCCGCCCCGAGCGGCCGACACTGCCCGCCCAACGGTCGCCGCGCCCGCCCGGGCCGGGTGAAAGGTCAGAGCTCACGCAGAGCGCGTCCGCGGGGGGGGGGGCGGGGGGGCAGGAGAGGCCCTCGCGAACCACCCGGTCCCGGTCCCGGTCCCGGTCCCGGTCCCGGTCCCGGTCCCGGTCCCCGGGGAGGGCAGCGCCTGGGAACCCCAAGAAGGCTCCGGGAGCCGCAGCATTACTCAGGAATTTATAAATCCACCGCGGGCACAGCGGGGGGGGGGGGGGGGTCGGCCGGCTGCGCGGGGCGCCGACGAGGGACCCCAGACCCAGACAGGGCCGCGCCCCGCCCGGCCACCCCAGCCCGCGCGGCCCCGGGTCGCACAGAAACCTCTCACCACCTGGTTCCAAAGAAAAATAATCCCATCTCTCGGGCAGAGCCCTTCGGAGCAGTCTGTGTGCCCGTCGGCCGCCCGGGGGGAAGGGCGCGCCCTCTGGTTTTCGGGCGTCAGCGGTCACGGGTGCTGGCTGGCGGGGGCCCCGGGCGGCGGGGGCCGGGGCAGCCTCAGTTAGTGTCCATGCTGCAGGCCTCCTCCTCCCCCTCCCCCAGGCCCTGCTGCGGGCTGCCTGCCCTGGGGCCGCCAGGGGCCGGGGAGGGCACGTCGTCCCGCCGCTGGTAAAACAGCACGTAGGCCGCCTTGGTCACGATCTGATCCTCGGAGGCCAGGGACACGCTGCTGTCGTCGAAGTAGTACCACTTGCCGTTCAGCTTGTTCTTGGCATACGCGGTGTCTGCAGTCAACAGAGACAAGCCACAATGCAGCCGCCCGCCCTTCCCGGCCACTCGCCCGCTCCAGGAGGAGGGAAAAGGGAACACTTGGGTCAAGAGGAACCCATCGGTTGGGTCTTAACCCGAAGGGTAACTCACCCTGTTTCTAATCTACACCTCGCAAGCAGGCCCCCCCAAACCTCGGAACCAAGAACTGTCTGT
>PVJH01039298.1:0-16516 GCA_004026705.1 Nesogale talazaci
TCTTGACTACATGTTGTGGGGATGGGTGGATTCAGCAGAGTGGGTCAGTGTGGTGGTTACATAACCTGGTGTCGACTTGCGAAGGGGTGGAGTCTAGCCTGTCGATCAGATTGCAGCTGGAGGACGTCGTTTGGGGGCACCACAGAGATACGTAGCTCACTGGAGGCCATATACACACAGACACACTCTCTGCTTGTCTTCCTGCTAACAAGACATATGGAACTACACTGGAGTCCTGGAGCTGGAGGAACCACATGGAGACCCCTGCCAGCGCCGAGATGCTTCCACCGCCACTGGATCCACAAGGCTTTTCACCTACTGGCCTGTGATCTTCCTGCATTCAGCATTATTGCATGTGCTTTGTGAGTCTGAAGAGGAATTTATAGATTGGTATCGGACATAAGCGTTCATATCAGATTTATGGGCTTGATCTGTGCTGGCTTGTTTTCTTACTGTTTAATTGCTCTTGGAGATAAAGCTCTTTCTTATACACATATCTGTGCCCATGGCTTTGTTTCTCTAGTCTACCCAGACTAATACACCACGCCCCTTTTGGTGGGCAGCCAAGTGCTTACCTGTGATGCCACCAGAATGCTTCCTATATGTGGGTTCCTGTGTGTACTTGAGAGAAAGAAATGCTTGTTCTTTGTAAGCAACTGCTCTCTTGGATTTTCTGACCCTTGAAAAAACCTCATCCTAACTTGTGCGTCTGCAAAGCGGGAATTGAGTAGAAATAGGAGTCTGGGGTGGGGGGTGGTTTGTGTGTCACAGTGTCCTTCTACTCAAGCTTGGAGAAATGCATGTCCATGGCAGTAAAGAGCAGAGTTGAGACCCTTTCCCCAACTCTGGAGGTTCCTTTACAGCAGAGCTGTGACAGAGACAGAGTCAAGTTGCTCAGCAAGGAGCAGCAGGAGATACCAAACTAGAAGAAAGGTGTGTCTTCAGACTCAGGAAACACACACAATGATGATGAATGCAGAAGATCATACGCCAGTGGGTGGGAAGTCTTGTGGATCCAGTGGCGTGAGCATTCAGTGCTGGCAGGGTCTCCACATGGTACTGTCAGCTCTGAGGTCTGACTGCCTCAGGGGAGCTTCATGTGGCTTCTCCTCAGAAATGTCTCACACGGAGTGAGCAGAGAGAGTGTCTTGCCTCCAAGGAGGAAATACAGGGGTTCCCAGGATCCTCAGGAGAAGGGCACGCCCACATAGGACTTCATTGGCTGTGACCTGATTGACAGGCTAGAGTACACCCCTTCACTCTTAGTCCTCAAATTGGCACTAGATTATGTAACTACCACAAAAGGATTGGTGACTGACACTGAGTTCTATTTTTTTTTAATTATTCTGGAAAGTTTCAAATATGTGCTAATATAACCACTGCTTTTGAGTCTGTTCTGGGAACTTCTGACAACCCTAGAGGGCAGAGCAGGGCCGCCGTTTTGGATTTCTGACTTTCATCTCTCCAGGGGTAGACAGTCCTGTTTTTCTCCTGCGGAGCAGTTGGGAATTTGAACCGCTGACTTTGTGGCTGGCGTCTCAATGCCCACCTCACTACGTCAGCAGAGCTCCTGCGACTCCAGCACAGACAGACTAAAAGTCTCGGGTTCTCCACCGCTCAACTTCAACAAGGGTTAAGAACCCGTCTTGTCCTGTCTAGGTCCCCGCCTTCCATGCTTCCCAAAGTCTAAATACCCATGAGTTCAAACGGATAGAACATATCAGTGGGAGAGGAGACAATTCTCCCACACAGAAGAATCACACAGCTGGATGCAGACTCTCCTGGTGGTCTCCTTACCAATGGGACAACATGGAAGGAGTGGGAGGGGGTTGACGAATGCCACCCCCCTGTGAGATGGTCAAGGTCAGGCGCCCGTCATCCTCTGAGTCGAAACCACTGGTGTCCGGGCATAAGGACCACACTCTGCCCCTTAGATCTTCTCTCTGAAATCACTGCTCTCTCTCGCCGCCCCCCCCCCCACCCCCCCGCCATTCTAACACATTCCTGGATCCTAGCAGAAGGATAGTTGACAACAAAACCGTAGCAGTGTCAAACAAGACAAGTCTGAGCAGCTCCTGCAGCCCAGAGGAACCAAGGAGACATGGCAGGAGAGAGAAAATGGCATTCTGCATGGGACTCTGAAGCAGGGAGGGGAGAGTAGGTAAAAGCAAAGAAATCTGCATGGAATAGACCAATTGCCATCAAGTGTATTCAACCCCCTGACAACCTCTGTGTGACAGACCAGAACTGTGCTCTACAGAACATTCACTGACGGATCTGGGGGTGGATGGCCTGGAGTGGATCGCCAGGCTTTTCTTCTGAGGCACCTCTGGGTCGACTCATCTGTTTGCTCCACTCATGCATGGACTGGGAGAACTCCACCCACTGCCATGTTGGGAACTGAATTTTGAAGGAGGTGATGATAGCATGAATGGGGAAAGACCTATCTGTACAATATACACCCTGAACTCACATGTACAGAGGAGGAGGCAGGGGGGTCATAGGTGGAGGTGGGGGGGGCCGTGAGCTTGTGTGGGTCTGAACATTACTGTGGAAGGAGCCTGAGGCTTCAGGGGGAAGAAGACCCGGAGTCACTTGGGCGCAGGTCTTCAAAGACAAGCTGACAGATTAAGAGGAGCTTCCGTGGATGGAGTTCAAGGTCTTGCAAGCTCCCTGTGTCTTGTCCATCGTCTGTTCATCGATCTGAGGCTGAGGCTATCCCTGCTGGGGGACTGGGAGAAAGGAGGGTGAGCTTCAGGCGGGGACCTGAGACCGAAATCCTCAGGCTGCCTTGTCAGCAGGGAACGTCCCATTGGAATGTTTCTTATCTGCACGCGGTAATAGAGTTCCAAACTCTGGTGCTGTGGTGAGGATTGAGTGAGATAATGTGCCTGGAAGGACTTGGAATGTCAGGAAGGCCTTCATAAACATGTGTCCCCACCCCCACCCCCTTGTGGTTTCACGGAAGAACAAGATAGAGTGCGGTTAATCCCATGATAACATTAAAACACACACACACACACACACACACACACACACACGCAAAATACCCATTCTGGGGACAGCAGGGCTCTCAGAAAGAGGGGGATGTGTCAATCTTTGCGACCTCTGTGACCTTTGTGAAGTGAGTTCTGGGGGCACAGGGGAAGCTTGATAATGACCCCGGGTCAAGCCTGTTTCAGGGCCCAGGAGGCTGGGAGGTCCAGGAGCTGATCTGGGCGGGGGGGAAGCTTTGGTCCCACCTTGAGGGTCTGCTTGGGCTGACCCCCAAAACAGACAGACCCCTTCTTGGGGACAAGGAGGGGAGTGTGTGAGAAGTCAGGCGGAGGCTTCTCTAGCCACAGAGGTTGCATCTTCCTCCCTGGGCACCGGCTCAGTTGTCTGTCTGGTGCTGACTCCTGCTGGAACGCCCTCTACCTGGCTTTCTTCCTGGGCCAGTGGGGAAGGCGTGTCAGGAAGAGACACGCAGGAAGATCAGGAAGAGAGGATGACGCAGAGAGAAGAGGCAAGGGCAGCTGGCATGAAGAAGAAGCAGAGAGAACCTGAGAGGGGCAGAGACAGAGACAAGACTGAGGGAGAATCGGCATCTGAGCCAGAGGGGATGGAGAGAGACATCAAAGGAGGCAGAAGGGAGGGAAGGTTTTGGGTCACCTCGGTTCACCAGGGGTGTCCTCTACAGGTGGGCCCCCCAACCTAGGTTTCCAGATGGAGTTCATTTGCATTTCTTCTCAACCTAAAAGCTGGGGTGTGGGAGCCTCAGCTTGGGAAGGGGGATCAGGATTGAGAGCAGGTTCTGGGGAGAAGAGGGGAGAATAGTTAGGAGCCACCATCTCCCCATTCCTCTCAGGGTCACCCCCAAGTCCCAGGCTCTTGCCTATGAAGGAACCCACGGAAGGCTCTTCCCACCACCCGGAACACAGTGCCAGCCCTCTCTCAGCCGGATGCCACCATCTTGCTGTGCCACCCAGCACCCTGGGCACCTCTCCTTAGGAAGCTGTGTCCGTGCAGTCCTGGGGCCCTCCCCCACTCGTCAGTTCATACTGGCACAACCTTCAGGCCTCGGGTCCTTTGCTTCTCTTGGTGGGAATCTTCCTCTCTCTCTCTAGGACTTGCTGCGCCCGTCTCAGATCCTATCTGTCTCGGAGTCGGATCGGCAGTGAACTCACTTGCCAGTTGGATACGATGCCGCCGAGCCCACTCATACCATTCTCTCCTGTCCAGCTGGGGAGCGGGGCCAGGGTGGGGTGATGGAAGGGGTGCCCCCTCACCCCACAAAAAGAAATGGGCTCAAGGCTCCCCAGTCTGGTTGTGGCATTATTATTGTGAGGCCCAGGCAGAAGGGCCCACTGTGGCTTCTGTGTGCTGCACCTCACGTCACCCCCAGAACCCTTTGTGCCAGGAATGGGTTTCATAGACAGAGCCCTCTGCTCACTTGGGGGTGCTTTCCTGATCTCCATGGGATGAATGGAAGCCAGCCTGCTCCCTGAGTCTTAGGATGGGTTCTGGAAGGGGGCGCTCTGACCTGGAGTTGGGTGGGGGGTGCTGGGCTCAAAGGAGGAATTCTTCACGCATGCCCATGTCTAGGCACTGGCCCCTGCTCCCCAGGAGACTGGGGATTGGGAGGGGGGTGTTCACCTTACGTGCTCATGGCAGTAAGCAAGGTTGAATGTGAGACACCTGGAGTGCTGAGATGAGCTCTGAGGGAGAAGTGCGTCTCGGGGAGCCTGCAAGGCTTTTTGAGCTCTGTTGGCTTTCTCCAATCTTTCTCTGGGCCAGTCTTCAACCAGATGCCTCCTTCCCTCACACCTTCCTCTCTCCACAGCAGCGACCCCCACCTCCCCACCCCTGGAGGAGACTGACCTCCACCGGGCCCAGTTGAGGGTCCTTCTCCTCCCCCCCCCCTTGATCTCAGTCACCTTCAAAGCATCTCTGTTCAGACACAGAGGCAAACTTGTATGCTAGCTCTGAATCCAACTGGATTACAACCAGGATCTGGAACGTAGCTGAAATGTCAGGGTTGGACTTTATTTCGGACTTAGCAGAGATCTCTTTATTACCACCATGTATATGTGTGTGTGTATGTGGGGAATATACAGGGCAGCACGTGTTGAGGCATCTATAGTGATGCGGGTTCAGCACCTCACAAAGGCACCCCGTATGTTGTTAGAGAATGCCTGGCCACCAGAGATGGTTTGCTTCTAGAAAACCACAACTGAGAATCGGGGGTGGGGTGGGGTGAGGGACTGGGTTTCTGTTGTGATTTCTTTTCTTTCTCTGGCATGGAGGAGGCACTGCGAAGCCCAGAACCACTGTCATGAGGAAAAGCAGCTCTCTTTGGCAAAAGACTCCACGGCCTGTTCCCCTGGACCCCTCCCAAGGGGTTGACATGCGGCATCTCTGGGTTTACCCATGTGGGAGACCTCTCAGCCTCTGGGACCCAGAGCCCCAGATGGTGAAGGAGGGGAAGGAAAGAGGGTGATGGAGACTCGGGGTGAGGTGGGGGTGGGGGAGACAGCGCAGTAAGATGGTGCCTGCATTGAGGGGTGTCCAGGGGTGCTTGACGGCAGGCAGCAACAACTCGGGGTTCATGAGGGGCAGAAGGAAACCCAGCAGCTTCCATTTGCAAAAGCCCTCGGAGAAGGGGCTCCTCTGACCAGCCAGACTGGGGGAGGACCTCACTCAGTATTTTCATGGGGAAAGTGAACGCAGTAGGCTGCTGGCAGGGATGGAGTGAAGTCAGTCGGGAAGGGGAAGTTGCATCAGACCCAGAGGAAGTGCACTAATGTACACTGAGATGTTACGATGGTATGGCTGGAGGTCACCAAGAACGCGGAAGAAGCAAGCATTCTCAAACGGATTGTGCTGATGATGGATGGCACAGCCCCTCTGAATACACTTGCCCCGGGGAATTGTATGATCGGTGGACCCAGCACCCATCCAACTGTGAATAGAAGGTGGAGGAAAACTGGAATGAAGAGAGGCTGGACTTGCCCCACATGCTTTCGGGAGCCCCCTCCTCATCCTGTTTACCTTTCCAGGAACCTGACCACCCACTGCAGCTCCAGAACCTGCACTCCACTGGGCATCTGTTAAAGAAATCCCTCCCTTTCCCAAGGTGGCACCTTGCCCCAGCGTACCTGGGTGGAGCCAGCCAGAGGTTCCCTGCCCATTACTCAGGATTTCCAGGGCCTGGCAGAGACGCCTTCCTCCTCCCCAGGCAAGGTGCCCTCTCACTCCCGAGGGACAGGAAGGGTGTGTTTGGGGAGAGGGGGGCCTCCGGTACCCACAGGCAGCCTCTGGGAGCCAGGCCTTGAGGCCCTCTCTCCTGCTGGCACAAGGCACCCGCACCCAGCCTCTTCCCTCCCTCCCTTCAAGCACAAACCTGCCAGGGGGGCTCCTGCCTCCTCCCCTCCCCTCTGAGTCTCAGAGATGAAGGCAGAGGAAGGAATCCCGTTTCTATGATTTAATGATGCCCGTCAGTGATTCCGATGGGGAAACACTGCCACTCAGTCAATCCTGGCACCTTGCTCTCTGTAGGTTCCATCTAGTTGGCCCAGACCCATAGCGACCTTATTTACGCCAGGGCTTGAGCCCACCCTCCTTACATTTCTTCCCATGTTTGAGTCCACTGCCCACGCAGCAGCCATGGAGGTAGGGCCTTGAGGATCTTCCTGTTTTTCTGACTTCCAGTCTCCACTTGGAAGACACAGGAGAACCTCTCCTTTGGGTTCCCAAGACTTGAAATCTTTATGGGTGTGAATAGCCTCATTTTTCTACAGAGGGGTGCCTGGTGGATTTGAACCACTGACCTTGAGGTAAGGTGCATTACCTACTCCATTACCAGCGCTCCTGCCTATGGGGAAAGGGAAGGAGTGGGGATATTATCCCAGGAGAGTCAGGGCGCTGCTTTTCAACGCAAAGAGTAAACCGACAAGCTCGCCTCCAAATGCCCAGATCATCGAAGGGCCGTAGACCGGCGAGAAAACGTCCCACTGCTTGCCTTCTCTGGGTCCAGGCCCGGCCCTTCCAAGGGCTTCAGCTCTGTTTACAGAAATGGGAATTTGCATGATGAAAATAACCCTCGCCCTGACTACGCTTTTACTGCGCCTGGCACCCGGCTCGGAAAAAGCAGCTGCATAGCCAATTACTGGAATTTTAAAACACAAATAATATTTTATGGGATCAGTGGGCTGGCGCGGGGCCGCCGCACCCGGCGCGACTCCTCCGCCCATAAACAAGCTCCGATTGTGTGGCAGCGGGCGAGCGCGCCAGCTCGCGGGTGGCGGCGTCCGGGGGACAGCGGCCCGCCGGGGTCCCCAAGCGGGCAGGTGCAGCGGGGGGGCTGGGCAGCGCGGAGCCCGGCCGGCAGGGAGCGCCCGCGAGGCGCGGGCCGGGCGGGGGGCGCTTGGCGGCCCGCTCACCTGCAGCGCCGCTCGGGGCCGCCGGGAGAGCGAGAGGGCGCGCCCGGCGCTCGTTCCCCGCCCGCGGCCGCCCGCTGGGCCTGGCCCGCGCCCCGCGCCCTTGGCACGCTAGCGGCCGTCGCGCCGCCTCCGGAAGGCCGGCTTCCCGGAACGGCCCGAGGGCGGCGGGGAATCCGCGCCGAGGCCCCGGAGCCGCCCCGCGCCTTCCTTCTGCCCCTCGAGCCGCGCCCGACGGGCCGGCCGGGGCGGACGCTGGGCACCGCCCGGGACCCGGGAGCCCCCCCACCCCCTACCCCGGCGCGCCGGGGATCCCCATCCACCGCCAGGTCCTCCAACGCTGCCCCGGCGGCTCGTCTTCCCTCCCCGCGACTGCCCCGGCACGCACAGGGTTAAGCCGGAGCAGGTGTGTCGCCAGATGCCGCTGACCAGCCCCCTCCCCCGCCGGCCTCCTCCTCCTCCGCCCACCCGCCCCGAACCAAACAGTCCCAAATAAAAGTGCTATTGTTGCCGGGCCTTCCCCCACCCCCGCCGCTGCCCCGCCACCTGGAGCGGAGCCTGGTCCCCTCTTCACCTGCCCCGGGGCCGGCCGGGGGCGGGGGGTGCCGGGGGTGGGGAGGGAGCCTCCGAGCGGGGACTTCCGCCCCCCAGCCTCCCGTCCCCCCCAGTGTCCCCCGCGCTGTCCCGGCTTGGGGGCCGGGGTGGTGGCGGTGGCGGCGGCGCTCCTTTCTGGCCTGGCGTCTGGTTTCTCTCTAACCCGGTCCTCACTGGCCCCGTGCCCGCACCCAGGGCGACGCCGAGCTCCCCTGGGCGCGGCCGGAGCAGCGAGGCGACTCTCGGTCTGAGCGGTCGCTCAGCAAGACAGGCCAGAGAGGAAGAGTCCCTTTTCACGGACGGAGAAACTGAGACCCCAGAGGCGAATGGGCTTAGCCCCAAGCCACCAGCGTGGTCCGTGGCGACGTCACCCGGAGCCACAGTGTCCACTGGAGGCCGAGGAAGGTGGAACCCCAGCCATGGGCAGCCGGGCACCTCTCGGGGCTCACTGGGTGGATGGGGGACTTCCTCCCCTAGTCTCCTGAGGGGAGTGCTGTGGGCTCCGCGTGATTCCCGAGTCGCAGCGCTGACACTAGGAATCCAAGGGGCTGGCAGACCCTCGAAGGCCCTGGGGTGGGTGCCCAGGCGCGCGCGAGGCAGGGACGGCTCGTGTGGCGGCAGGCAAACGTCCCCCCACTTGGGTTCCCCGGAGTCGGTCCCCACGAGCCGCCCCGCCTCCACCACTCCCTGGCGGCTGAGCTGCGAGGTTAAATAAATAGCTGTCGGTGGTTCGAGGAAGCGAGGCCGGACGGTTGCCGACAGAAGAAACCCAGACCTCGCTTGAGACCCGCCCCCGGGCCCGGCAGCCTGCGCTTCGCCCTGGGTCCCAGAGGAGCCGTCGGCGATCTGGGCCTCACCCAGGCTTCTCAAGACGGACAGCCCTTTCCAGACGCTGTCCCTCCCCCAGTTCCCGAGCCTGTGGGGCCATCGCCAGGGACGGGAGCGGCCGCCCACTGGGGAGCGGGTCCGCGCGAAGGTTACCGTATTTCCTCTCCCTGCGCCCTAGATTTTGAGCGCAGGTATGTAACGTGGAGGTCGGAGTTCCCAGAGAGTCCCCTCCCTTCTATAGATAGGACCCCGCTGGGTGTCTGGAGACAAGGGCTTTTGTCTTTGCACCCTCAGCTCTGTGAAACGTTTCCCTCCAGATCTTACTGGACCCCATCTGACCGTCTAGCCTCCGCCCCCCACCCCCCAAGCAATGAATTCCGACTCTGAGAGGCTGTAGATAGGAGTGGCACGGGACCACAGTGTTTCTGAAGCTGGCAGACCCTAAGAAGGCCACATCTTTCCCCATGTGGGTTAAAAATCACTGACCCCTGACATAGAGCGCTTAACCACTGTGCCATCTCAGACTCAACTTCGGTCACTGGGGAACCTCAACCTCATCTGCCAAAAAACGCGGCAACTTCCGCTTTCCCTTTGCTCGGGAAGAAAAATGTGGAGTTATTTTTGACACCCTCTTATTACTCATCTAAATGCCTTGGCGGATCTTGCGCGCTCTTCCTTTAAACGAGGGCCAGAATTTGCTACTCTTCACCACCTCCCCGCCTTACCTTTCTATTCCAAGCCTCCCTCCTCTGTTGCCCGGGATGCCCCAGCATCTCCTGCCTCTTCCTTTGGCAGCAGCTCTGGTTGTCTTCCTTCTGCTCCCCACAGAGCGGGCTGGTTCATCTCTTAACAACCAAAGTCAGCCTGTGCCCTCCCATGGCTACCCATGTCAGAGTGAAAGGACCTTGCAAGGTCATTGGTGGTCCGACCTGCCCCCCCCCCCAACCCCACCTACCCTTCTTTCTTTGTGCCCTACTCTGTTCCAGCCACACTGGCCTCACTGGTCCTCAGACGGTGCTATGAATTGCCCCCACCCTCCCTGCAACATGGAAATCTGAGCCTCTTACCTCTCTGGTTGCTGCCCTGGTAGTGTAGCGGTTATGAGTTGGGCTGCCAGTCCTCAAGATCCGAAGTTCGAAACTGCCAACTGCTCTTCTGTGGAAAGATGGGGCTTCACGATCTCAGAGACCGACAGGGGCAGTGCCACCCTGAGTCAGGATCGACGAGGTGGCAGTGATTGTAGTGCAGTTTGCCTCCAGCTATAACCCCCTTTGGGAATAAGTTGTCTTTGTAGTGTTATGTGTCAGCAGCTTGAGGGTAGGGTGTGTCCTGAGCCACAACTGGAATATCTTACCAGATATAGAAGGAGCAGATGAAGCAGGCGAAGATGGGGAAGAGAGACGCTGAGTCACCTGGGGATCTCCCAGGAAACAGAGGGCAAAGAGCCGACACAGAGACAGAGATAGCCTCCAGTGCTGGAGTTCTGAATCTGGACCACCAGCCTCCAACTTGGTGAGAAGTCACATGTCTGCTTGTCCAGTCACCCGCCTGTGGTATTTCTGCTATAACAGAAAGCAAGACAGGTGGGTTAGCACACTTCTGCACTGGCTAGTCCATCTGTCTGGAGCAGCCTTTCCACAGATTCCAGTTTGGCTTCTGTGGCGGTCATATATCTACGTTAATTTCATGATAAGATGTAGGGGTGGAGTCTGGCCTGTTCATCTGGAGATAGCCATTGAGTAGCCAATGAGGCCTCTGTGTGGGCATGGTTTTCTCCTGAGACTTCTGGGAAATCTCGCGATATTTCCCTCCTGGAGATGAGAAGCCATCTCCCCAGTTGTTGGGAGTTAGTCTCCGAGATGACAAACTATGGACAAGACAAGATGGCAGCGTCCGAGAAACTGGATGAGCCGGAGGAGAAGCCACAGGGCCTTACCCTGATGGAACCAGACCTCTGAAGCTGGAGAGGCCTTGAGGGGACCCATACCAGCGAAGAGTTGCTTCTGCCACCATAGAATGCTGTTGACGGACCCTGAGCCCTGGAAGCGAGGAGTCATGGGGAGACCCCTGCCAGCGCTGGGACTCTGCACCCACTGACCTGTGACTTCGTGAGTTGGAAGGAGACATTACAGACTGGTATCGGGCATATGGGTTAATATCGGAATTATGATTTTGAACTGGACTGGGCTGGGATGCTTTCTCAATGTCCCATTCCTTTTGTATATAAACCTTTTCCTTATATCCATGTGCGAGTCTATAAATTTGTTCCTCTAGTGTACCTGGACTAAGTGGCTTTGCATGTGGTGATTTGGCCAGGAATTGTACCAGGCTCTTGGGCATGGAGGGCAAGACTTGTACCACTTGAGCCGCATGTGGGGGTGGGTACTTAGCAAATCTTTGTGGAATGAAAAAATGAAGCAAAGAGCAAGTCCCTTCCCTCTGCTGGGCCTGCCTCTCCTCTTGTGTTAGGCGAGGTGGAGTCCATGGAAGCCCTCTGAGCTTTGAGAGTCCCAGGCTCTCTCACCTGCTAAGCATGCAGACCTGGGTCCTCTATAGCACTCCCCACCCCCCACCCCACTGCATGGAATGAGAAGCCTGGGCAGATGTGGGCTGAGTTTGCTGGGAAGTGAGACATGGCGCCTTGGAGCAGCTTGGAGAAGATTGGCCAGAGGGAGGGGAGGGAGCTGCCTGCCTTCTTCTTTACCCTCCCATGGGTCACTAACTATAAACCGCTTTGGTCACTTGGAGAAGCAGAGCCTGGGGAATGCCAACGGTGTAAGAGATCACCATGAGGGGCGGGGGACAGTGGGCTGGGGAGGACTCTCCAGAGACTGGGACCTCTACAAACGCCACATGGTCACCTTCCCTGATCCTTCAAGGACTGGGAAAGATAAGTGGGTACTAGTTCATCGATCAATTATCTACTCAGCTTCATGTCCTCAGAAGTCCCCCACTGGTGCATATGGTAAGGTGCTCAGCTGTCAACAGAAGGGCCAGGGAAGGGCTGGCTGTTCATGAAAACACCAGCCACCGGACACCGTATGGGCACAGTTCTACACTGCCAGCCCCGGGCGCTCCCCGAGTCGGGCTTGGCTTCACAGCATCTGGAGGGGCTGGATGTAAGCTTCCACCTTTGAGCAAAGGTCTCCAGGGAAGACACAGGACTGTTGATGCTGCAATGGGGGTAGGGGGAGGTGAGAGCTCACAGTGGGCCTCTGATGGTTGAGCCAGTTCATACGATGCATAAGGCTCAGTTACCATGCCCAAGAAACTCTCAGCCTAGTTGGTATAGACCAGGGGTTCCGAACCTTCC
Organism: Nesogale talazaci; assembly: GCA_004026705.1. Lineage (NCBI taxonomy): Eukaryota > Metazoa > Chordata > Mammalia > Afrosoricida > Tenrecidae > Nesogale > Nesogale talazaci. The sequence continues at coordinate 12,154 of PVJH01039298.1, forward strand.
TCATGCCTCCACCCTTTCGTACAGGGCCTCATGTGGTGGTGATTACCCCCACCCACCCCCAAAATAGCATTTATTTTCGTTGCTACTTCATCACTGTCATTTTGCTACTGTTATGAATCGTCCTGTAAATATCTGATAGGCAGGATATATTTTCATTATTACAAATTGAACGTCATGAAAGCATAGTGATTAACCACAAAACAATATGTCCTTATATGTTCTGAAATATCTATGTCTAATGACAAGTCAATGAAATGTTTCTTGAAGCATGGTGTAGCATGGGTGACAGTCTTCACGCTGGGTACTCGCAGGTGGGCATATCAGCGTGTGGGTGGACCCTCCTGGAGACAGAAGAGCAGAGTCTTGGTTCTTAGGACCATCGGATTATGTGTTTTACGATGGTCTTAGGCGATCCCTGTGAAAGGGTCTGTCGACCCCCCCAAAGGTTGCCGTCCACAGGTCGAGAACCGCTGGTATAGACAGATGTGCTCCCCAAAGTTATGTTGGAAGCCCCAATCATGGGTACCTGCCACCTGGCTTGGAAACAGACCTTCAGAACATGTTCTTGGTGAAGCTAGCGTGAGGGGCTGCTGGAGCAGCCACAACTCACCTCCCTGCCCTGGGCACACTCTCATTCCTGGGGACCCTCGGGCACAGAGTTGAGCGGCTGCAGCTGGTTTCTCAGACTGTGACTCTGGTGGGTCCGAGCAGGCAACCTTGCAGAGAGCAGCCCTGAATCCTAACCCAAGCTCAGGGCCGCCCTTCTACAGGAGATTCCCGGGGACGATGGCCGGCTGAAGATGCATCTACAGTCAAGGGAAAGTCCAAGACCACCAGAAGCAGGAAGAGGCTGAAAGAATCTCTGCGGCTGGAGAGCTTGTGGCCCTGCCAACACCCTGAACTGGAACTCCTTCTAGAACCTTGAGCCCGTACATTTCCGTCCTACCAATGGCTGCCCTGGAAATGACACGGGTATCTAGTAGATATGTTTGAATGCTGTGTCTTATAACCAGGTGGTGTTTGGGGGAGGTGTGTGTGAGAGAGGGGCAGGGGTGTCGAAGGACGTCCTCTGAAGGAGGCAATCCACCTGAACAAGACGCAAAGGTGCACAGACAGAGCTGGGGCATGACCGTGGTGTGGCGAACATGTCTGGACTATTGGGGCGGTATGGTAGGCTGTCACCAGGATGATTCAAAAAAGTGAGTTCTGGAGTAGAAGCCCCAGGTTCGCTGGCCTTGTCCCTGCACAGGTGAGCTTGTGGCAGAAAAGACTGGTCTCAGGGAGATGGCTGTCTGATTCCTTCACATAGCACCCCCTCGAAGATCCCTGGAATGCCTTAGGATCTTAGAGTAAACTCAGGGGAGTGGCTTTCGAAAGTCTGGGGGCTGCTTTTGATGTTAACATGACCTATCTATCGATCATCTATCTACCATCTACCTATCCCTGCTGATTTGTTTATCTCCTACCAGGAGTGGATTCCAAATTGTGCTGCCAACTAACCAGGTCAGCAGTTCAAAGCCATGAGCCAGTCCCACGGGAGATAGGTGAGGCATTCTAGTCCCTTTGGGAGTTACAGTCTTGACATGCACAAGGGCAGATCGACCCTGTTCTAGTTGAGACTTCCAACGTAAATTTGGGGAGCACATCTGTCTATACCAGCGGTTCTCAACCTGTGGGTCTCCACCCCTTCAGGGGTCGAATGACTCATTCACAGGGGTCATCTAAGACCACGCAGGGACTCATGGTCAGGAGGCCTCCGCTGCCAGCTATCCTGCTCCAGGTTTCCTGTGTGGCCTTGGGTAAACCGGAGTGCCCACTCAGCCTCTGTACTTCCATCTGTAAAGAAGGGGCGGAGAATTCCATCCCCTCTGCTTGACTCCTGGTCTAGACTGACCGTCAAATCAGACAGCCCCACCGTGCACCTTTCGAAGTATGAGAAAGGACACAATAAATCAAGGTCTCGGTCCTTTAAGAGCTTCGAGTGTGTTCTCTGTAGATCAGAACTCCTTCTCCAGGTCCCAGAGACACATGAAACACACTCCTATTTTAGTCTGGGTCTTTGTAGAGCCTTTGGGACTGCCGAATTCCCCAGCCTTACACTTAAGTTGCTTTCTTCCTCACCCCAGCCATCCAAATGAAGGCTCCCCCTCGTGGCACTGCCCAGAATGACACATCTCCGTATCTCCTGATTAAAAAGAGATGGTCCCATTGGGGCCAAACGGGAAGCAAGTGGAGGCTGGGAGGAGAATCTGACAAGCTGGGAAAGCCCACAAGGCCGTCTGTGAAAGAATGAATTCCAAACCCAGAATGTTCCACGGGGCGAGTTCCCACAGCCCATTTCACAGACGAGAACCTTGAGGGTGAGGGAAAGATGCGGGCATCCACATACTCTTACCCGTGGGTGTCTTTCCTTAAGGCCAAATGCCACGAACCTTCATGCAGTGACCAAGCAGTAGAGACTCCAAAGTCCCTCCGTCTCAAGGCAGAGAGTCTCACGCAGCTGCAGGTGCTGGTCCGAGCGGCTGGTTTGGCTCAGTGCTGGCCCTGCTGGGCCTTGAGCTCAGAGGTAGACAGCTCACCTCCCACTTCCTCTTTTTCCTGAGGTCTGCTGCAGGGTTCAAGTTGAGGTGAGAACTCGATCCAGGCCTGCTTAGAGACCAGGGTCCTGAGATACTATAAGCAGGGTGACCCAGAGGCACTCGGAAGAAAGGCCTGGTGATGTTTTTGGCCCCCCCCCCCCCCCAAAGCAGCCATTGAAAGTCACATGAAACTGGCTTCAACAGTGGCACACATCGACCTGATGATTGGACTCAGAGATGGAAAAAGACCACTTGGGTCAGGTGTGTGTGTGTGTGTGTGTGTGTGTGTGTGTGTATGTGTTACAAGGACAGATAGGATGTGACTTAGGACTTCATATCTCTCACTCACATTTCTCTTATTTAGTCCTCGATGCTATTATTTATCCATTGTAGAGGCTGGAGCACACAGTACGTCCCCAAAGGCCTGAGACTCGGAAGGGATCTGCTGTGTGCATACAGAAGGTGCTCAGTAGATGTCACTGACTGTCCAGGGGACTGCTTTATTTTTCTATCTTTTTTTTTTCCTTTTAAATTTCTTTTACCCCCTGGAATAATGATTTCCAACCTTCATAGAATCTATAGTGATTTGGGCTCATTGCCTTCCCTGTTTTGTGCTGTCAAGTTATTTTTGGGTTCAGAAACAACCCCCACCCAACCCCAGCCCGAGAGGGAGCTGAACTGCCCTGGACACTTTAGCAGTCTGTGATCTTGGCAGAAACAGATACTCAGGGGCTTCTCCCTCGGGGTCTACGGTTTGAAGCACCAACCAAGCTTTCCGTAAGTAGCCAAGTGCCAAACGGTGTGTTACCCGGGCTCCTTCAGACAGCTGGAGCTGATTCGCGGAGCGGATGCCTAGCCTGAGGTCTCTCTTCCTCCACCCTCCATCCTCTCAGGGGCCATTCTCCTGCCCTCCTTGCACAGAGTAAGGAATGCAGCGAAGGGAGAAGGGATGGGGCCGGGGTAGCTGGTGGAAAGATTCCTTGCCTGAGTTCATCTAGGGGTTTTCCGAAGCGCCACCCCGCTGGCTGGCTGGTGGCTGGTACCTTGCTGTCAGCCACCACAAGGGTTAGGAAGCAACATGGGGCTTGATAGCCACCGTGAGACAGACTGACGCTCCCAGGGAGCCAAGAGGAGACCCTTGGCTCTTTTCCTTTTTGCCCTTTTCCTTAGCCCCTTAGCAAAAGGACCGTCCGTGGATGGAGGCCATGCACCTCACAGCTCGGTGACTGGACTTGCCTCTCTGAAGCTCTGTGCGCAGCTCGGTCCAGTGGCGATGCCTGACAGGCCCTGCTCAAAGACTTGGGAGCGTTCAGCGAGGGGGCTCTGCCAAACGTTTCAGAAGATGCCCCGCCTGTGGACGAGCCGTGGTGGCAAGGCGGGTTAAGCGGCTGGCGGTGGAGCACCAGGCCGGGGCTCCTCACCACCTCAGCTGCTCGGAGGAAGAAAGACGAGGCTGTTTGCGGCCAGCAAGATTCCCAGCGCTGGGCGCCCCCGGGAGCTTCCCTCCTCTGTGCTGCAGGGTCTGTCTGAGCCGGAATCGTCAGGAGGGCAGTGGGCTTGGGCTTTGGGTGTTCTGAATTAGGAGAGATGGACTCTCCTGTCCGTGTCACCAGATCATTAGCGGCCTGGTGCCGAGAGTCGGGCGGACGAGTGCTTTCCCGTGCTGGGGCACACCGCTCCCTGGAGAAGGTTCTCGGCAGACGGTCCCGAGGTGCAGAGGTGGGGCGACAACACGGGCAGTGAGACAGTCTCTGGGGGCAGCTGGGTGAAGGAAGATCTGAATA
>PVJH01039299.1:0-16465 GCA_004026705.1 Nesogale talazaci
TTGCAATGAAAAAAACACTATGCCTAATATGTAGCTCAATCTCACCAAATCATCTCTGTTACTGTTGAGTCCATTCTAACTCCTGTCTGTCCTTTGGATAAATAGACCAGTGCTCTGTAGGGCTTTCTCTCATGTTATCATTATAGAAGCCAAGTCCCAGGCCTTTCTTCTCTGGCACTATTAGATCAGTTTGAAAAGTCAACTTTTAGGTGAAATGTCAAGTGCAAGCCATTTGCAATACCCAGAGACCAGCACATAGAGTGTCTACAGTACAATTTAAGCTATCAATATTCTAAGAATTTGCTCCTTGTATTGTAATGTCTTTGATGCAGTCGTTATAATTTTAGGGTCTGTAGCCATCAGCCATGTATAGCTACTGAGCATTTGAAATGTGGCTGATTGAAATGGAGATATGTTATAAGTGAAACAGTGGACTTTAGTGTAATAAAAAGAATGTAAGTATATCATTAATAATTTTACAATAATAGTCCCATGTTGAAATGATAAAAATTTAGATAATACCAAATCCAGATGTACTGTTATATTGAGTCAATTTTGACTCCTATTTCAGATTTATTGGGTTAAGTGTAGTTGATCACCAGTATCATCTCTTTTACCTTTTTTGGGGGGGCATCACTGCCCTCTGGTGGGAGTAGGAGGCCCAGCCTTGCTCCTGGAGAGCTGCTGCTGGATTAGAACTGCCAACCCTGTGGGCCACAGTCCTGCATACAACCACTACGCCACCGGGGCTTAGCCTCTTTTACCTTTAAAAACATAAGATACAGGGTTTGGGTTAGGGTTAAAAAAAACATAGATACTAGAGAATTCAAACTACACACCTGCATGGCATTATAGTTTTTCTTTGATTAAGCAGTTTAGAATCAGTTTGATGTAGGTTTAAATGCTGCTTAAGCAAACTCGATTTTTGGGGATTCAAAGGATGCTGGGACTCGAAGATATTTCTTGTAGAATGGAGGCTACTCTATTCCATCCAGGATGAATCCAAGGCCCCGGAAAGAATCTCAGCATTCCTACTCTATCTCACAGAGAGACAGGTTGCTCTCTCATTTCCCCGGTGAGTCGCTGGGAGCCCCCATCCCCATTCCTCCCAGGCAGGGTAAGTGGGTGAGAGACTAGATCAGCGGTTCTCAATCTGTGGGTCACAACCCCTTTGGGGGTCGAGTGACCCTTTCATAGGGGTTGCCTGATTCATAACAGTAGCAAAATTACAGTTATGAAGTAGCAATAAAAATTTTATGGTTGGAGGTCACCACAATCTGAGGCACTGTATTAAAGGGTTGAGGCATTAGGAAGGTTGAGAACCACTACTCTAGATAAACTCATCAGTGCTTCAGTGGCAGCCCTGCCTTCTGCTTCTGCAATAGCTGCTGGATGCTGGGGCCCCATCTAACAGTCCAGCATGTCTTTCTTTTCATGAATACACTGGCATGTCTTTATGATTTCTTCTCCTGCTTTAAACTCTCCCCAGCCTCCACCCTTCATGACTGGGATGACACTGTAATAACCCCAAAAGAGTGCTCTGTCCAGTGTGATTTCCCCGATTCCGAGGCTTGCTTCACTGTCCGGAATGCTGACTACAGAGCTCACACTGAACTTTTAATCAGGAACATTTCCTCCTGGGCTGGCCACCTGCATGTTTTGGGGTACAGCCCAAGCATGAATTCTGTGAATCCCTCCCTCTCCTCCCGTCCCCCCCCCCCCATAGTTTCCCTTTTTGTTCGGATGCCCTTTGTCTTCTGTAATGGTGCTGGTGGTGAAATGCTTAGTTTGCGCTCTGTGTTGGTGGGCCAGCGGTAGTCTATGCCATCAGACTGGAAGCACACGAGTGTCTGGGTGAGGGGTGGGGGTGGTAAGCGTTGGCATCTAGCAGTTGTGCCTGTCCTTGTGCTGTGTTCTCGCTGGTCTTCCAGCATGTCTTTCTCAGCCTTCTGTGGAATAACCACTACATCTCTGGAATGATGCTGTCCGTGAATGAGGCCCCAAAGAGTTCAAAACTTAGAGACCAAGATCCATTCACCTGCAGAAGCACCCTGAGTGTGATAGATGCTTCAGTCCAGATGGTTACCAGGGGACACCCGGAAAGGGACAGCATTTGAGGACAGAGCCTGGCAGGAGTAGCTCCTGTTGTTAGAACAGGACTGAGTTCATGCATTCAGTTTCCGCACTTACCTATTTGCTTCACCGGACTTTCCAAGCAAACTAATATGTAAATAAGGCAAATAACGTGGACACGCATTTAGCTTAGTTCCCACGCTTGACCAAGCACTCAGGGAATGTGCAGTAAATGTAAATTGCCTGAAAAACTAAATGTTTCTTTTTTTCTGTGCAGACAAATGTTTGGCTCATGAGCCCATTTTTCTCTGGCAAATCCATGATAAATAGTTTAAAATCCTACTTCTTTTTTGGGGGGCGGGCATCATTGCCCTCTGGTGGTTGGAGTAAGAAGCCCAGCCTTGCTCCTGGAGAGCTGCTGCCGAATCTGAACCTCCAACCCATTGGGCCACAGTCCCGTGCACAACTACTACGCCACTGGGGCTCAGTTAAAATTCTATTTTGACTGCTGTTTCTTAGTCTCTCAAGCACAAAGAAATGTAAACACATAAATATTGGGGTATCATCTAGAGATGAAGCTCTTAACCTTCCTAATGCCGCCACCCTTTCATACAGTTCCTTATGTTGTGGTGACCTCCAACCATAAAATTATTTTAGTTATTACTTCATAACTGTAATTTTGCCACTTTTGTGAATTGGGTGACCCCTGTGAAAGGTCATTCGATCCCCAAAGGGGTCGAGACCCACAGGTTGAGAACCGCTGGCCTAGAACCTGACACAAAGTCAAGCTGGATTCTGCAAATTGGAAAGTTCTTGGCTTGCTCTTCTGCCTCCTTTAGGAGCTTTGTAGTTTGAGACCGCAGCTCTGAGGGTCTGCTCCAATCTCTTTAATCTACTCATTTTAAAAAATTGTAGTGAACATATATGTAAGAAAAACAATTGACCCGCAAACGATCTTTACATATACAATTCAATGACATTAATTATACTCATCATGCTATTTAAACATCATCTTTATCTTTTCCCAAATGACATTGTCACCTTAAGAGGCAGCTCAGTATCTCCTAATTTTGGGGTCCTTTTGTAGGTTCTTTGCTGAACAACTAGAGGTTAATAAGTTTCCCAACCCTAAGGCCAGCCCCAGTCCCATGCTCGGCCAATAGTGATTTGCTCTGTTCTCCCAGAAAAGGCTCAGATTCGTCCACAGTCTGGAGGCACACGCACTGATGTTGCTGCAGGGATTCACTATTTTTACAGAAGCCCAATAAGGGAGAGACAGGCCCCATTCCCCAGGGCCACATTGCTTCTGTCTGAGTCCTCAGAGGTAAAGTAGCGTGTCCATGAAAGATGGACTATTTCTACTCCATTAGTTGTGATGCCCTTTTCATTTTTCCTTGGTCTACAAGTCAAAATACCTTCCTTCGAGATGGCCTCTTCTAATGCTTCCTCAGTCACCCTGCACGAACCCAGCTTTAATCTGTTGGGGTTCAGAAAGCAATCCTTCCTATTTTCTGAGTCTGTGGTTGGAAGAAAGACCTGACAGCATATTTCTTGTCTCTGCCCGCCCGCCCCGAGCCCTGCTGTATTGTAACAGCCTGGCTGTTTTTGGTCTACAAGTTAATATAATATACCACGTCTACACAAAAGAAAACCTTCAGTCAAATTTACTAAGATGATCCGTGTGAAAACCAAAATATCCTCCTTCTATTTAAGCCCCTGGTATCAGCTCCCCATATTTCCCCTGTTCCCCATGAACCCTTAATAATTAACAAATTATCATAATTTTGTCATATCATCCACTGTCTGATGTGTCCCTTCATCCACTTCCCTGTTGTCCATACCCCAGGGAGGAGATTATATGTAAATCCTTGTAATTGGTTCCCCCTTTCTTCTCCACCTTCCCTCCACCCTCCTGGCATCACCACTCTCACCACTGGTCCTGAAGGGATCATCTGTCCTGAATTTCCCATGTTTTCAGCTCCAATGTACTTCCCCTAGTCTAGTTGGATTTATAAGGTAGAATTGGGATCATGACAATGAATGAGAAGACCCTTTTAAGAACTAGAGGAAAGTTGCATATTTCATTGTGGCTGCACTGTACCTTGACTGGCTCATCTCCTCCTTGCAATCCCTCTGTAAGGGGATGTCGCTTCACCTATTGATGGGCTTTGGGTCCCTAATTTGTACTTCCCTCATTTATAATGAAATAATTTCTAGTGCTTTGATGCCTGATACTTGATCCCTTTGATACTTCATGGTCACCCAGGTTTGTGAGACTGGGACTCTTTATAGGATTTAAAAGCCCCATGTTTAAATGCTCCTGTTCACTCGTTTTTTTGCAATTACCATATTTCATGTAAATAGCATTCCAATTATATATATGCCAATTATGCAAAATAACTTTATTTTTAGGCACAATATATATGTTATGTCTATGGGTGCATTATTTGGAAGAAACAAAAAAGACCATGTGATTTAGAATTGCCTGAGTTACCACAAATGAAGTCTGTGAAGCGCCTTAATTCCAGAGGGTAGAATTTGAGACCAGACTCTCCAAGAGCCTCCGGAGATGTCTGCTGGGCTTTGTGCAGATAAATAGGTTCTTCAATATGTGCTTTGTCCCTGGATAGCGGGATCAACTGGATTACATCCAGATCAACTCTCTGACTGCGGGTTACATGGCACGGACACAGATATAACCTCCACCCCCCCACCCCAGCCTCCTAGTCCTCCTGTAGGGAGATTGAGAGGCTGGAGACACTCCCAGCCACGAATACAAGTGTCCATTGGGTGCCGGCAGATGCCATGCCCTTCTCTTATTCATGTGGCGCTCAGCAACACCCTCAGCTGAGCAAAGGGGGCTCCACAATGCAGCACAGCACTCTAGTGAGCAGGCTGTGGTGTGAACCTGCCCTTAGCCCTAGATGTGCATCAGGTGCTCACAGAGTTTTCCGAATAAGACCTTGGACTCCTTCAGGAAAGGTACCTCCATCTTTCTTATTTTTTTTACTTTTTAAATGTTCCCTAATATGTACCTGGACGTGTTCTAAGTAGATATAGAAATCCTCTCCTATGAATTCATAACTTCTTGCATGAACCATCCTTGGACAGCGAACAGGCACACATCTGGGTTGGTTCCAAGGAGATTCCACGTGGTGAGCCCAAACTCTCTTGGCATCTCTGAGGCTTCCTTTTCCAATCTTCCTTTCATGCTGTTCAACTGTGAAGTGCTATCTAAACAGCCCCTTGAGCATCCTGTGCTCCAGGGAATGCAATGGGAATAAGCTGAAATGGACTCTGCAGGAAGCAAGTCTCACTGCCTGCCTTAGAGTACGAAAGGCAGATGTGGCAACTCAACTCTCTATTTTGGACCATATCTGTGGAGATTTTAACTTCCAAACAGGATGCTCTCCAAGGGCCCAGATGAAGAGATGATGCCAGAGGTACTCTGTGCAGTCAGCCCCTCTTGGGATCTCTCTAATCCAGAAGCGACTTCTGCCAAGGGCTTGTAGAAGTGACCTCTCTGATGGATTGATGGCTGAGTGATTGTGGTTAATTCCCCAATAGCTTATCCATCCATCCTCTTTGCTGACTGCTCTGTGTTTGTACCATCTCCTCATGCGGTGGTTGCTTTTCTTCTTACCCCTTCAAGCCTTTCCTGACTCCACAGATAAAGTGTCAAGCCAATTATCCTCCACCTTCAACTTTCCTTTTCCACCTACTTTGCTTTCTGTTTTTGCCACCCTCCAGTTCACTCTCCGTCTGGTTACTTATTTCCTTTGTCTTTTTCACTGGAATGTCCAGTTCATAAGGGACATTTCCACTGCCCCCGGCTGTTTCCCAGAGTGCCGCCCCCTGCCTCTTACAGTGGAGTTGTGCCTTATGTGTTTGTGCCGTTCAGAACGGTGTCCTTCAGGAATACCTCTCTGATCAATGATGGAATAAAAGGGAAAAAATATTTAGGGCGCTTAAATTGTTGGTTAGCTTCCTCCACAAAATCTAAGGTGTTTGAGATGAGTGAAAATCCTCTCAGGTTTCTGAGTCACGTGTTCTTTGCCCCAATGGAGACTTCTCTGAAAGAGGACATTCTAGTCAGTGGACAAGTTTTCCCTTAAGATTTGTAATTACATCTTACCTCTCAACTTTCTTTTGTTGATGGGGGATTGCCGTACATTTCTGGCCTGCGTCCCTTGTACGATGAGTATAGTGATTGGGAAGGGGGCCTCACAGGCGATTGTAGAAGGAAATCAGCAGAACAGGGACTTGTATTACATGATAAGGGCCTCTTGTCTTCCAGGAAGGAGCCCTGGTGACACAGCGATTGAAACACTCTGCTGTGCACCAAAAGGTCTGCATTTGAAACATCCCCCACCCCACCCCCCAGCTGCTGTGTTGGAGAAAACCACAGCATCCTCCCTACCAGAGTCAATTCAGACTCATAACCACCCTACGTGATAGAATACAACTGTCCCTGTAGGTTTCCCAGCAGGTCACTATTTTTTTGGGGGGTGGGGGGCATCACTGCTCTCTGGTGGGAGGTCCAGCCTTGCTCCTGGAGAGCTGCTGCTGGATTTGAACTGCCAAGCCAGTGGGCTGCAGTCCCTCATTCAACCACTACGCCACCAGGGCACAGTCCAGCATGTCACCATTTATAAGAGTAGAAGACTTCATCTCTCTCAGAGTGGCTGGTGGTTTCAAACTGTTAACCTCGTGGTGAGCAGCCCGGCACATACCCACGATGCCGCCAGGGTGGTCATCTGCTTCCTTAAAGAAACCCCGTGGAGTGGTTCGTCTGCCCTGTAGGATCACTGGGAGTTTAAACGAACTCGACAACTGCCTTCTGCTTTGACTTTTGTCTTCCAAAGACATGCACCAGGCTCGCTAACTTTGTCATGATTAAGGGGGGAAAGTTGCATGTAAGTTGATCAGTGTAAGTTTGGATAAAAGCATGTGGAACTAGTTTTTATACGTGTATATGTGTGTGCGCAAATAAAATTACTTGGGTGGTTGTTTTTGTAATCTAAAAAGGGGGACTAGAACCTGGCTTTTCCCTCATTATGTAGACATGCGTCGATGGGAATAATGGTGGGGGAGGGGGGACAGGCTGACTGAAATGGGAGCAGGAAGCCTGGCAGGATCAATGATGGGATCTTTTGCCAAATGCTGTGGCCCTGGCTATTGTAATCTCTTAATGGTCCTTAGTCTTGTGGTCTTTACAATGTACTCATTAAGTCTGTAACCTCTAGGATCACCTTCCTTTCTTAATAAGTTACATTTAAACCCAAACAACATTCAATCAAAACAAAACCCCTAACTCATCGCCGTAGAGTCAACTTTCACTCATGACGAAGCCATACATGAGTGCCCAAATAGACTGTGCTCTGTAGAGATTGCAATGATGGATTTTTTTCCTAAGTAGATTGCTAAACCTTTCTTTGGAGACTCCTCTACATGGACTTGAATCTATAACCTTTCAATTATCTGCTAGTCTTTATCCTAGGAGGAACTCCTGATCTATAAGGGGATTCTTTGCTTGGAAGAACTCTGAGTTTGGAGGCTTGGTGATGGTCCTGCCTTCAAAAAGTTTCCACTTGGGATGTGGCCCTAGACTGTGGAGACTTCTGTCATCAAAAAACTCATAGTATATGTGAAGCATTTTGCCTTTAGGAATATCACAGTCCCTGGGGGGTGGGTCCCATCCATCAATGATTATAGATAGAGGCTGAAGATAGCTGGGCAGATTGGTCCATTTATTTGAGATACTTAGTACTTGCTACGTTAGAAACTGAAACTATGGTGATGATTAAGACCAACACAATATCGACAAAAGCAACTTGGAAAATCTGTGAATAAGTATACTGGAGGCTCCACTACCGTGGAGTGCTGTCCACTTGGTTTTAGTAGGCCATTAATAAGCAATCACAAAGCCTTTCGAGAGATTGGTGAATTTGAAGATAGATCCTGGAAGAAACAGTATTATATAGCCCATACATATAGCGTGTCTCATAAAATACTGATAATTTTGTATAGCAGTAGCCTGGTTCCCAAAGCCTTTGGAGACATTTTGAAGAACAGCACTTTCAGGATAACATACAAAAATATAGAGTGTTTCAAAGCCAGAGAGCTCTTGACAGTCTTTCTTGGAGTGGGAGGCAGAGTTCTTAAACTGGACTTTGAAAACCCCCATTTGATAAGGACCTGATGAGTGGTTTGCAGACCCGTTGTTGAGACAAAGCCTTTGGACTCACTGGAGTTGCATGACATTGATTCCCAGAAAGCTCATCAGAAATGTACTGGGCCATGACTTCTCATAAGACCTAGATATTTAAGCTGTGGGTGAAAGGAGAGCTGGGCTTTTAACAGGAAAATGCTTTCAGTTTAGAATGTTGAGAACTCTTACTTGATTATTTTCAACTTGTAATTTTTGCCAGTTGACATATGAAAAGCTGCATTTCGTTTTTATCAAAATTTTGTTTAACAGCAGATTATTATTTATGTATGTGAACATTTAAAGGATAGAGAAAAGTTCTCAAACCTTTCTGTTCATTATATCGTAGGCTAGTTGTTCAACTCTTTGGCTCATTAAAAAATAGGTTATTTTTTAAATAAAAAATAGGTTATTTTTCTTCTTAACTTGAAAGAATTAATTGTGTTATAAATAGTAATCCTTTTATTACTTAGATTAGACAGAAGCTGTGTCAACATTCTTTGGCATTCAAAAATATGTATTGTGTCGCCTAGTTCATATAGACCACATCTAGGAGGAGGCTTCAAAAAATTCATGAAAAAAATGTTTTTCTTTAATTTCATTAATATATGTAAGGGAACTTTAAGAGATTTGTGGAATGACTCATTATTTTAAAAAATAATTGTTAAGAACTGGGACCTAAATGTGGCAGGTTATGCTTCTGACCATCATTTTTGTGTTGATCAGATGAAGTTACCGTCAACCCCTCAAAGCTTAGCCACCCTCTCTCTGAATTCTTTCTCTCTGGTATGTCCTCTAGTCAATGCTTTATTTCCTTTCCCCCAGCCTCCCCTCTTTGGTAACCCCCAAAGTCTGTGTCTTGTTATTTGTTCTTAACAGTGGTCTTGTACAATATTTGCCCTTTTGTGGTTGACTCATTTCATTCAGCAAAATGACCTTCAGATCCATGCATGCCATGAGGTGCTTTGTGGTTTTATCATTGTATTCTAGCAATGTGCTTGAAGATGGAAGATCATTAGCTAACACTTATATTTGGTGTCAGGATAGGCTGGATGGGGCAAGAAGGGCACCACCTGCTGCACGAGGAGATGGCAGAACGTTAGGGCAGTCAGCATCAGCAATTACAATGGCTAAGTTCTATGGGACCCATTAAGAGAAAAAAGGAAAGGGGAGTAGAAAGAAAAATGATTAAAAATGGAGCTGGGGCTAGAGTGATGAGAGCGAAAGGAACAATGAAGAAAGCAGATATGTGGTTCATTAATGACACCTGTAAAGGGTTTGACTAATCTCTGGGTGGGTGGTGGGGCGAGCCTGCACTAGGAATGCCTTCATGATAAGAGGGAAGTTACACCTCACTGGTAGCCTATCACTGATAGGAGCTTGGATATAATCCTGGGAAAGTAGAGCTAGTGGTTCGGTTCCTGCTCCAATTGCAGTGCTTTTTGCAAGAATTCAAAAATGGCCGTGCTGTGCCACTTTGGTAGTTTGCCCTCCTTGTTCACTCTCTGTTTATTCAGTTTCTTCCTCTCATCTGAATTTGATCTACTTCTTTATGCTTGTCGGTTCCAGATTCCACCGTTATCATCCTCAGTCACTTGATTTAGTTTCTCGGCTCTTTATTTTAGAGGGTCCGGGTAGTATATCTGTTTTATTGATCATTTTTGGATCTTCCTCAACTTAATATGTAGCAAATGTTGTCTGTGGTCTTTTGATCTTAGAAATATTTCAAGGTTTTGTTTCTACCTATCTCAGTATTCATTTCTGTCACCTTCGTTTATGATTTTGTTCCTACTTCTTTATTAATTGCTTTCCTACTCAACGTCACAAGCACACCACATTGTATTGTATTCTAATACTAATATGTACTTTCCATTTTGATCCTGTTTGAAGTTTGATTCATTAGAGCTTATGCTATTTGCTTTCCCACTGAGTGAACCAGTTTTCCCTTGTGGATTGATCTCTTTCCCTTTGATTTGTTATGACCACTTTGTCCTGTGCCAAGTTCTCATTTATAATGGTCCCACTGGGTATTTTTATATTTTATGGACTGTATTTTATACTTTCCATAGAGCTTTAGAACTTTTAACTTTGCATATGTAATTTTAACATATATTAAAATTTCAGATATGTTGATTTTTAGTAACTACCTTTTACTTAATTTTTAGTAGTTGCCTTGTATTTACTTCTTTCATGTATATACATATATGTAAAATTATACCTATAATTTATCGCTTGGGTAATTTGGCAGGAATTCATCTTTGATACCATGTTGTTTATACTGATCATAGATGAAGAGGGTAAGTGGCAAAGAGGGAACATTTCCTGTCTGGGACTGGAGAGGCTGGAGGAAATAAGGGCTAGACTGTGATTTTTGAGTGTTTCAGATCCCCTGTTTTTCTCTTATATGCATTTCTTCTATATCCTCTCTGTGAGGTAGCTCCTTTTATGGGAGCTGCATTGTTGTATCATATTTGGAGGGCTGGTGTTATAGAAAGAATAATAAACACCTTTGCATCTAGTGTATCAACTCTCTTCCAATTGTGGTCATAGGTATGTACCCCGATATTTGCCATTTTAACATTCTTCACATTAATCACGTTTATCACATTGTTTTCGCTACCATCTTTTCCCTCTAGTCATACTCTAATGCTTAAGGAAGGTACAGTATCCCCCAAGCAAAGCACCGAGTCCCACTTTCCCCTTCCTCCTCACTGCTATCAAAAGCCAAACTCACTGCCATTGAGGTGATAACAACCTGTGTAGGGAAGGGTAGAACAACTCTTGTAGGCTCTCGAGACTGTAACCCTTTGCGGGAGTAGAAAACATCATCTTTCTGTCACCACACTCCTCGTGACCACTAAGAAGCTTTGATCTGTATATATGTCCTTGTTCTAGATACTTCATATATAAAAGTGATGTCATACAGCATTTGGCCTTGTGGGAGTGACTGACTTCACTCAGCAAAATATTGTAAAGATTTGCCTGTGTTATAACTATATCAGGACTTCATTTCTCTTTATGGATGAATATTATTTTATTTTATGCGTGTAACACATTCTACTTACCTATGATGAATTTTGATACTAGCCACAAGGTTTTCAGTGACTAATACCTCTGAAGTTGATAGCCGACTCCTTCTTGCTAGTCTGTTCTTACTTTGGAAGCTCTGCTGAAGCTGGCTTATTTTGGGTGACCTTCCTGGTAATGGAAATGCCAAGTGACATAACTTAAAGCTTCACAGCAACACACAAGCCACCACAGTGCACCAGACTTGACGGAGACCGGATGGATGTTCAGGCTGCAGCATCAGCTTGTGAGATCAACCCTGGGGCTGTGCTCCCGTCTCCACCGAAAGCCAGGGAGGATGTGGAGACTCCGTTTGCTTGAAGCTTGCTCCAGCATTTGTTTGCTCTATCACTTGGGCACATTACCTCATCTCTGGACTTTAGTTTTCTGTTTGTAAAATGGAAAATTTAAGATATGCCCTTCTTGAATACTGTGGATATGTGTAAAGCAGCTGGGACAGCATCAACTGCTCTGGGGCAGCTAGCATGCCTTTGACGCCCTGTTGTAGAGCCCTTGTTTTCAGGCTGGACACTTTTGTTGTGGTTGATTCTTAGGTGCCATTGAGTCGGTTCTGACCCACAGTGAGCTTATGCAGAACAGAATGAAACACTGCCCTGTCCCTGGACCATTTTCACAATGGTTTCTATGTGCGAGCCCATTGTTGGGCTCCATTTTACCAAGCATGATGCCCTCCTTCCAGGGCTGGTTTCCGCTAACAACATGTCACGTGGATGTAAGGTGAAGTCAAGCCATCCTTGTCTCTAAGGAGCACTCTGGCCGTACCTTTTTGAGACTGATTTGTTTGTCCCGTTAACTGACCTTCACTACCACAGTTCAAAAGCACTGATTTTTCTAGAAGGTCTTCCTTAGTCAGTGTCTCACCTGTGCATGCATCTGAGGCAATGGCTTTGGTCAGTGCACCCGAGTCCTCAAAATAATATCCTTGCTTTGCAGCACTCTAAAGAGGTCTTCTGCAGCAGATTTATTCAAATGCATCTTTTGATCTCTCGACTGCTGCTTCTATGATAGTGGATCCAAGCATAACAAAAATCCATGACATCTTCAAATTGTTTCTTCATCTATCATGATTTTCCTTGTTGGTTCAGTTGTGAGATTTTTAGTCTTCTTTATATTAAGCTCCAAACCCAAGCTCCAAGCTGAAGGCTGCAATCCATGATTTCATCAGCAATGGCTTCAAGTTCTGTGCATTTTCAGCAAGCAAGGTTGTGCCATCTGCATATTGGGGGTTGTGGAAAAGCCTTCCTCTAGTCTTGATGCCACCAGCTTCTTCATATAATCCAGGAACTCTGAAGATTCACTCTGCATAAAATTTCACGTGAGCACAATGAAGTGTTGTGGAAGAATGGAATTCATTAGCTAGTTCTTCCTTTGTAAGAAATACCCAGCTGGGAAGGCTTCTAAACTTGTCATATGATCCCAACTCTCATCTCCATTTCTTCCATTAGAATGGGAAATACTAAGGGCCAACAGTGTATAATATTACGTGAAAGGAACTTAACAGACAACTCGTAAATGACCCATTTATTTAAGAATGAGTTACGACCACTGTCTTCAGAACAGCAATCAGCATGTATTTTATTTTTTTCAATGGCAGTGCTCAGTGCTAGGAAGAACACAGAGAAATGACACTAATAATATACTGTTGGCAAGAGTGTTATTGGGTTTAATCTACCTTTCCTATTATTTGACAACAGATGTTGAGAAGCATAAAAATGGTACCACCACTTGGCGTAGGCATTCATCACCTTTTCTTGATTCTTTAAAAATAACATATGGCCAGCGTGCCTCTCAGAGGCAAGGATGACAAGACTTGTCTCATGTACTTTGGACACATTGTCAGCAGAGATTAATCCCTGGAGAAGAATATTGTGTTAGTCCAGGTATACTAGATAAACAAATTCATGAACACTCACATGTGCATAGGAAAGAATTTTATATATAACAGCAGTTGAATATTGAGAAAACATTCCAGCCCAGTCCAAATCCATAAGCCCAATATTGGTCCATATGTCTTATACTAATCTGTAAAGTCCTCTTCAGACTCACAGCACACATGCACTGACATCAAATGCAGGAAGATCACAGACCTGTGGGTGTGAGTCTTGTGGCTCCAGTGGTGATAGAAGCATCTCACTACTGACAGGGGGCTCCATATGGCTCCTCTAGTTCCTAGGGTCCGTCAGCATAGTGCCATGTGTCTTTTTAGTAGAGCATCTTTCAGGGAGTGACAGGGTCTCCAAGGGAGTGAACAGTGAGCGAGTCTTTCCTGTTTCCAAAGAGGAAACCCAGGAGTTCCCAGAACCACACAGAGGCCTCATTGACTATCACCCGATTGACAGACTAGACTCCACCCCTTCACTCTTAATCCTCACAAGTCCCAGATTGACACCAGCGTATGGGACTACCACAGATGCATGCCTGTAAAGTGGAGGGGCGGAGAACGAGAGGAAGGCCCTCGGTGAGATGGACTCACTCAGTGATTGCCAACTCAGGCACGGTCTGAAGGTGGCACTGCACAGGTGCGGGCAGTGCTTCCTTCCATTGTGCGTAGGGCTGCCCTGATTTGGGACCGCTCAGCGACACCTACCAAAAGTAACAAAAAAAAAGCATAAACTGGTTTGTTAACTTCACACATTATGCAAGATGGTGTAGAGGTACTTTGCCACACCAGATTATTTTATGATTTCTTTTTCCCTCTTTCATGTCGCATGACTCTCTGTAGCAGAGTACACCCCCCACCTAGAGCATACGACACTGGGGTGTCCTTGCCCTGACCATTACAATTACTATCTACCACAGCATAATAAACCTCTCTGGTACTTAGTGCCTTCAGACAATGGACACCTGCCATTGCTTATCGTTTCATTGGACCTGGAGTTTGAATTTAGCTTGCCTCGGCATTCTGGTTTCCACTATCTGCTGAGACTGGTCCTCTGAAGGTCTGACTGAGATGGAAGAATCTGCTCCCGGGTGGCTTCCCTGTCCTGCAGGGTTGGTTCTGATTGATGATGGGAGACTAAGTTGTCTTCCTAGCAGTGTAGAGCTGCATTGGGATCCTCATGATATGGTCATTGGCTTTTCTCAAAGTGAGTGCTCCAAGCAAACATGGCAGGCCTATCTTTATGAGACCACTCACCATCCCTTCTGATATTCTGCATTGTCACTCAGACTGGCTCTAATATTGTTTGTAAAGACTTCAAAGGGTATGAATACCTGGAGGTGAGACTCATTGGAGGCCATTTTCGAGGCTGATGATCACATAGATAGAATGATCCAGCCTGCTGGAGCTGGAGTTTAAGATCCAGTGTGTGTGGAGAGACCACTCTGTTGTGTCAGGAGAAGGTTTCACAGGTGCACCTGCTGGTTATCTCTTACAAAACCCTGGTGCACCTCTCAAGTGTCCATCTCTTTATCTCACTTCTTTCTTCTGGCTGTTCTTTGGTCTGGGTTTGAAGCTTCTTGCACCAGAGTAAACACTATCCCAATTGGAAAATCGTTCTCAGCCGTGGTGCAGTATACTCAGAGGATGACATAGAATAGCCATTTATCTTCACAAACAGCCTCCCATACTTCAGAAGCCTAGGAAGATGGTTTCAAACATAGATCTTGTGAAGATAATAATTCCCACACATCTTTAGGGAAGTTTAAACAAACAAACAAACTGCTGGGTTCTGACCGAGTTTCTGTATATATAGTCATCTTCATTTATTGTGTATTTCATTCTCATCCTTTGCTACACAAACCCTTAAGAGCTCAGGATCCCTGGCCTTCCTTCACAGAAAGAAAAGTCTTAAGTGTGTAGCGAATGAGGGGTTTCTGAGACTCAGGGAGCTGCACAGAACAGAACCAAGTGTACACTGGTACAGACAGAACTGGAAGCTTAGGGGGTCCAGAACAGATGATCCCTTCAGGACCAGTGGTGAGAGTGGTGATACCCGGAGGGAGGAGGGAAGGTGGGGTAGAAAGGGGGAACCAATTACAAGGATCTACATATAACCTCCTCCCTGGAGTATGGACAATAGGGAAGTGGGTGAAGGGAGACATCTAACAGTATATAATATGAAAAAATAATTATAACTTATAAATTATCAAGGGCTCATGAGGAAGGGAGGGCATGAGAAGAGAGGGAAAATATGAGGGGCTAATACCAAGGATTTAAGTAGAAATAAAATGTTTTGAGAATGATGATGGCAACAAATGTACAAATGTGCTTGGCATACGATAAATATGTGTAAGGATTGTGATGAGTTGTATGTGCCCCAAATAAAATGATTAAAAAAAAAAAACACAGACCCAAGTTTTGAGGCATGTGTGGACCTCCAGAGCAGCCTCCTTCCAGGAGGCATGCCCTGAGTGCACATTTACATGTACTTACAGTATCTAAGCGGTTTCTTTCATTGAGCGCATGTGACCCTGGCAGAGGAAATAGAATCAGCAAGGTTCCCCAGCCTGCTGGGGGGTTGGGGGAGTGGAGAAGGGATAGGTAGAGCACAGCTGAGCCCAGGCAAGGCCAGATCATGGGTTCCCAAGCCCAGGTCTTTTTTGCTAATCTCACAGCTGCCTGGGGGAATGAGGGAATATCAAGACTCCCATGTGAGGCTTACCCTCTAACTATAGATCAAGGAGACCATGTGGGACACTGTACTGTCATTCTTCCTGTCTGTGAGTTTCTTAGCCCTGTGTCTCTGCCTGCACATGCCAGGATGTCACGTGGGCAGGACTGAGGGCAGGGGGAGGGACTGCACACTGTGTCACTGAAATTGGTAACAGCAGCAGACAGGGCCTGTAAGCTTCCCACAGAGCTGGAGACAGACACAGGTCCTGTAAGCTGCTGCCAGAACTGGGACAAGGACCAGGCCGATAACCCAGCACCAGGACTGGGAGTAGGAACCTTCTTGTCTTGGCACAGTTGCAGGCCTGGGAAATCTCCATCCGTTCTGGCTCCAGGTCTTCATTGGGAATACATCCGCGCTAATGTGCGGGATGTGATGGGGTCACACAACTGCCCCCTGCAGGTTTTCCCATTGGGAATTTAGGCATGGTTTTATTTTGACAGTCAGTTCCTAGGTTCTCCAGAAGCAGAGGGGGTGCAGGCAT
>PVJH01039300.1:0-16514 GCA_004026705.1 Nesogale talazaci
TGATGGTGGTAGTGATGGTGGTGATGGTGGTAGTGATGGTGGTGATGGTGGTGGTGGCAGTTGCCATCCAGTGAGTGTCAACACAAGTAACCTAAGAACAACATAGCCAAACACTCTCCAGTCCTGTGCCATCCTCACAATTCTGATCTTTCAGTCCATTGTGGGAACTCATCTTTTCCAATGCATTATTCTTTCTTGTTTCCCCCTTTATTTTACCAAACTTAATATCTTTTTTTTCCAGGAAATGATCTCTCGTGATAACATATTCAAAGTACATGAGACAAAGTTTCACCATCTTTGCCTTTCAAGAACATTCTGACTGTATTTCTCCAAGACAGATTTATTTGTTCTTTTGGCAGTTCATGCTACGTTCAATATTCTTCACCAGCACTATAATTCAAATGCAATGATTCTTCTTCAGTCTTCCTTCTTCAATATCTAACTTCCATGAAGGGAATTAAAAATATCACTGCTTCAATCAGATGGACCTCAGTCCTGAAAGCAACAACCTTGCTTGTCAATACTTTAAAGCGGTCTTGTGCAGGATTTACACAAACCAACTCATCTTTTGATCCCCAACTGCTGCATTCACGAGCACTGATTGTGAACCCAAGCAAAATAAAACTCTAACAGCTTCATGCTTTTCTCTATTTATTATGATCTTACCTATTGGTCCAGTGGTGAGGAGTTTTGTTTTATTTCTGTTGAGTTGTAATTCATAGTGATGACCGCAATCCTTTATCTGCATCACCACGTGCTTCAAGTCCTCCCCACTTTCAGCAAGTAAGACGTTGTTGTCTGCATATCAGGAGGGATAAGTCACTTGAAAGGCCATCAAGAGTGGTGAGGTAGAGACCCAGTGGAAAGGAAGAACACTCTCAAAGGTAGGCCTGGGCACAGAGGCTGCCACCACAGACTCAACCAGCAATAGCCATGATAGTGACGACAGCACAGGGTTTCATTCTATTTCACATAAGAATGCCATAAATCAAAACCAACTGGAGAGCAACCTATAGTTATTGTTCATTTATTTGTTTATGTTTTTTACCATGTTATTGGGGGCTCTTACAGTTCTTATAATAATCCATATATCAAGTGTATCAAACACATTTTTACATACGTTGCCATCTTCATTTTCATAACAGTTTCTTTCACTTGAGCCCTTGGGATCAGCTCCTTCTTTTTGCCTCCCTCTACAACTTTCCCACCTTTGTGAGCCCTTGATAAATTATTACTATTTTTCATCTCTTATACCGTCTGCAATCTCCCTTTATCCACATTTCTGTTGTTCCTCTCTCTATTGTGTGTGAGTGATCATTGCAATCAGTTCCTCATTTGTCCTCCTTCTACCCTACCTTCCCCCTACCCTCATGTATAACTACTTCTGTTACTTTTTCTGAGAGCTTTATCTGCCCTGGATTCCATGTATCCTGAGGTATTATCTGTACCAGTGTACATGCTCTGGTCTAGTCAGTTTTGTAAGGTAGAACTGAGGTCATGATACCGGGTGTGAGGAAGCAATAAAAAAGTAAGGGAATGTTGTGTGTTTCGTTGGTGCTATACTACATCCTGGCTGACTCATTCCTTCCTTGTGACCCTTCTGTGAGGGAATGTCCAATTGTCTATAGATGTATTTAGGCCTCCTCTTCAACCCTCATAGTTTATTTTTTATAGTTTCCCACTTATCTTCTAGTTTATGTCATTATCCCCTTGTGAAAATGTGATATTTCATTATTTAATAATTCTCAATGATTAGGATTTTTTTCCTAACAGAAAGCTGTAAGCATCTTGATGAGAAAAGCAAAACAAAATAGCAATGGAAAGGAATAGCATACATAAGAAAAATAAGCGAATTGCACACTATTTTGTACATCATAAAATCATGTATGTAAAAATTTACAGCAAAACTTGTATTATTTATTAACTCCTGTGCTTGTAATATAAAGTTACAAAAAGTGGGTCAAAGGAGCCTATAAATCAAATTGGTGATAAGAGTTGAGAGAACGGGAAGGTGACAGATATTGGGATAGGAGACAACAAGACTTGTAATTTTAGGTATAAATGTTTCTTCCTTTCTTTTATAATCAGAAAAAAGCCAAAGCACGTAAGACATAATAATTGCTCATCTGCGAAATGAGTGTGCATGTGTTTATTTTAAGGCATTTTGCACATTCCTGGAAATGTTTTTAAATTGAGAAAAGAAAGAATGTTAGGGAAAAAAGGAGAGGGGGAGAGGTACGCAATGTGAAGGGAGGGGGCGGGGAAGAGGACCCTCTCTGGAGGGCTTGGTTTGCCGATTAGAAAACGAAGCTGAGGAGGCCTTGGGAGCCGCATGCTTTCCTAAAACACCCCAAACACCACACATAGAATAAATAGCAAGGGCATATAACTGAATTTGAAAATAAGAATAAGCAAGGAGCTTTGGCGAATATGTGCGTGGGAACAAAGGCACCCCACCAACTTGGCCTCATGCGCACAGCATAGACCCCACAAGAGCTGGGAGCGAAGGCGGGGGAGGGAGGATGTGCTGGGAGGGCAGGTCACGCAACCCCCTGGCTCATGCCTGTCCTTCTGGGCTCTGGACTCTGTTTACTTACCCGGGTTTCCTCTCAGCGTAAGCTCACAGAAAGGCTGTCCTCAGGGGACTCTTTCTGGCTGATAGTCTGTAAAGTCCTGAAAGAAATTATTTTCCGTTTTCAGACAACTATTCTATCCCTGTTTAGTGTCTCACAGAATAGGTTGCACAGAACACCCAGCTCTGAGCCGTGGTCACACTGTCCACTAACCAGTGGCAGTGTTGCGCTGTCCCTGACCTGCAGTCTGCGCTGACCTCTGTTCTGAAAGTGCCCCAAAGCTTCCCTTCCTGCTCTCCTATTGACTCAGCAGCTAGTAAGTAAGTCTGCAGGGAATGAAGATTAACCTGTGTGCCAAACTATATGGCCAGTGCTGATTGAAAGACTGTTCTGTTGTCTTGGGAGAAGAAGAAGGTAGGCGGTTGACTTGCTGTAGCGGCCATCTAGACTCAATCACCTTCTCCCTTAGAGGAACTTAACCTCAATTACTGTGAGGGGGGTGTGCCTAGCCCGGTAGGAGCAAACCCACCTCTTTCCCACCTACAGAGGCTTTTGCGTCCCAGACCTGTTATTTCTAGTTGCTGGCACAGAGAACAAAATCTAATCATGATTTAATTAGTGGTTTCCCACAAGCATGTTTATTTTGTCCTGGGCTGGCCTGGATGGAAGGAGGTCTTCGGCCTCGTTCTGGTGCTCCTGTCTCCTGGTGAGGACAACCTTTCCCAGAATCTACTGTTGCTTTTCCAAAGTCCACACCCAACTCAGCCAACCCAAACGCAAGCTCACTATGATGGAGTCCACTATGACTCAACGGGACCCCAGGCAAGGCGGAACTGCCCCCCGGGGGGGGGCTATCAACTTTAATTCTTTAGGGACTCAAAAGCCGTATCTTTCTCCCACGGAGTTGCTCGAGATTTCCAACTGCTGACCTGGTGATTAGTGGCGCAGTACATAAACACTCGGGGCCATCAGGGCTCCTAGAGAGGAATAGAAAACCTCATTTTTCTCCCACAGTTTCTGGTGGCCTCCAGCTGTTGGAATCAGCAGTCCAACCATCACTGAGTGATGATGAGAGAGGCAGAACACGCATCCAAGCGTAAGCAGGCACAGAGGCTGGAGTTCAAGAAAAGCAAACGCTTCTTTCTACTTGCCGAGTTGCATCGGAAGTCAGGAGAGCTGCTGAAAGGTTCAAGGGTAAAAGCTGTAAGGATGATAAGGACCCTGAAGTGAGGGAGACACATTTGCATGTGGCTGGGGTCACTGAAGAGAATACTCGGTCTTCTAACAGCCTGTTTCCATTTTCTCAGTGGGTAGTTCACACGGTTTCCTTGGAGAATCACAACTCTACAAGGTCACAGATGCGGAGCTAAAGGAATACCTTGCTCTGCTTTGACTCCATCTCCTGGTGGCTCCGCCTGTTTTGAGGAGAACTATCTTCCAGGCGATTTTCGATGGCTGATTTTTTTTTTCAGTTGCACAACAGGACCTTTATTCCCAGACACTGCTGCAGTGATAGTTTGGTGCCATCCTGGCAGTTCTGCCCCCGAGCAATTCCATACACAACAGAAGGAAACATTGTCCACTCCTCTGACATTTTCATGATTAGTTTTGTGTTGGAGCAGATTATTGGAGTAACTGTGTAAGTTCATCTCCTTGAGGATATTCCTCTGTTTCATTAACTGTACACGTTACCAAGCACACTGTCCGTTTGTAGAGACCAGTCTCTCCTAATAGCATGGGTCAAGTAGAAGATTCTAGATCAGCTGTACTCAAACCGTGGGTTGTGACCCCTATGAGGGGTCCCTGAGGGCCTTTCACAGGGGTCACCCACTTCATCACTATAGCAAAAATGACATTTACCAAGTAGTAAGGGAAATAATGTTATGGTTGGGCATCACCCCCATGTGAGGAACCGTGTGAAAGGGTGACAGCATGAGGAAGGTTGAGAACCACTGCCCTACATGGACTTAACCCACCAAACTCTGGGTTGGCAGGGAAGTGGATTCAGTGCACCACTGTAGAGATAAAGGAAGATAGGCCTGTTTAATTTCATTTAGCTAGCTTTTGTCTTGAAAAATGCCTTTACCTACTGATAAGAAAAGCAGGAGTCATCTTTCCATAAATATCTTTGATTGTTTTAATTTGAAGAAAGTGTTATTCACTCTAAAATGAAGGGAAAATGGGATCAATTCAGAAATTGGCAGTGCCTTTCTGATTTCCTTTTTTACTTTGTTACTGCAGTGGTGATTCAATTGACACCAAGGACTAGGCTATATTTGCATTGCTACTATCTGTCCTGAGGGGAGACGTGTCTATGAAATTGACTTACTCAAATCTATCCTGTTTTGAGGCCAGCAGTTTGTCACAATTCTGCTCCTTTGCCCTGGGGTCCGCCCACTGTCCCTGCCTTTGTTTGCTGCTATGAGGGGCAATGTCTTTGGGATTGTTTTGTAAAAACAGGCACCAATATCCAAGGTCAAAGAGAAAAGTAGGAGCGAACCTGCATGAAGAATCAACAGAAAGGCTGAGGTTATTGGTGGCTATTCGTCTTCCATTTGTGCTAGGCAGCCAGCTCCTATCCAGTCGCTTTGTGTACTTTCTGCCATTATCATGTTGATTTACCTGGAAAATTTGTGAGCCTTCAATCCCACTTTTCTCATAATTTCTAGGATTGTTTTCTAGCTGTGTATATAAATACTTTTATTTTTATCCAGGAAGTGCTTGATTTTCTGTGTGTATCTTACATGCATATCTGCATATATGTCTTATAAGTATATCTAGATATATCTTTGGTAGGTAGAAAAAATATAAAGAATAGGAAACACTCTGGAAAGAAATGTAATGAAACTTTACATCATTTTTGGTATGTCATATGTTTCTTCACAAAGGAGATCTAGTTAAGTTACAATCTAACACTTTATCATTTGATCTCCCTTTTGACTCATCTTAAAGTTTTCTAAGTTTTTTTATGTTTTCTGTTTTCTTTCAACGGAGGCTTTATTTTCTTTTGTTGTTAGCTTTTTTAGCTCATTGTTTCTCATTTTTGTTTGCTTTTTGGTATAAGAGGACCAAGATGAGTGAATCTACAGACAGTCCAAGGTTCATGGTTCATTGGGGGCACAGCAAGGGTTTGAAGGGAAATGAGGAACTAATCATTAGAAGTACAAGAGAGAAGAAATGTTCTAAAATTGACTGTGGTGATGATTGTCCAACTCTTCTGATATAACTGAATGATGGAATTGTATGATATTTGGATTATGTCCCAATAAAACTGCTTATTTTAAAACTTGCAGATAAACTGCATTAAGTAAAATCTTTATGTGCTTGGAGGCTCTTTTCCATAAACATTCTTTATAAAGTGGTTTTAGCAAATTGTTGTCAGTGGTTTAAACTATTCTATTTAGGCAGAGCTGTATATCTATTGAAGCCTGTGGTTTTAATTATAAAGATTCTTAGAGGGTGGGAGGATAACTTGTGGTTCATAGCATGACTTTTATTCTTTTATTCACCAAATAGTTATCTATGGCCTGCCTGTTATATGTCAGTTGCTGCTCAATTCTTCAGTTGTTCACTCTGTTGAATGTGCCTTATGAAATGTGCCTCATGAGGCACTTTTGTCGAAAAAAATTCATTTTGAGACCAACCAAAATAATGAAAACAGCACTTGGCCTCTGTTCAGTTACACATAAAAATTAGGCTTCTGTGTTTCATTTTAAAATTCTATTTGTTGGTTTCTGTCACACAACAGTCAGGAGTAATTTGTAATTTGTGTTCTCCCTTTTTGCTGTTTATCAGACTAACCTTAGTGAATATCAAAGAGAACTATACAAGGAAGTAAAAAGAAGTCAAGATTATATGCATGTATTCTCACTGTACTTCTTCCAAGACAGAGATACATGTCTCTCTCTCTCTCTCATAGGCAAGTATATATAATGCTATCCTATACAAAAAAAAATAATGAATGTTGTTACCTGTTGATGAGCTGGTGATGCTATACAAAGCACTGCAGGATTCCGATTAGCTGTGAATCCAACAATTGTCATCTGTCATCTGTTTTCATAAAGTGATTTTTAGAAATGGATTTTCAGGCCTCTCTTCTTAATCTTAAATGCTAGCTTAATCTTAAATTCTGCTAACACCTGTTCTGCATTGTAGCAACATGAAAGCACCAACTATCAAAGGGATATGACTGGGCAGAATGTGTATTGATCATTGAACAAGCTCTCCCGAAGGGAAGGCGAGAATACTACTGTTGAACTACCACTGGTCCATATGCATGTAGACGTACTCCCCAGAATAGTATATTGGTGTAATAACAAACTACACAAACAATTATTTTTAATAATATCTTACCTTTAGAAATATGTATTGTTTATCACCAAATATAAGTTGAGGTTTTTGTCATTCTTGTTCAATTTTAGATAATCTATAAAGATCCTGAAATAATAAGGCAGCAATAATTGATTTTCTTTAAAAATTAGGTATTTCATTTAAATCAGACTGCTGTACAATAAGGTTATTGGAAGGAATGCATACTTTCTGGAAATATATCAAACAAAGTGTTAGCAGTGGTAAATGCATATAGCTTAAATGTGGCATAATAAATTCATGTGTAAAAATTAGAATAAATTAAAATTAAAATAATAACTCAAAAATATGAGGAGAAAAGTGTGTCAACAAATTTTTACTTTCCATTTTCTACATACTTCTGTTATTTAAAAGTGCTTATACTCAATATAAAAAGCAAATAAAAACAAAACATTCAAAACAAAAACACATTACACATGTTTTATTACCTTAATACATACTTAAATATAATAAAAAATAAGGGAAAAAAGATAAATCAAACAAACATGAAAAGAAGCCTTGCTAGAAAATAACGCTTGAGGAACGAATACCGTCTGGACTACAAAGAACAGATCATGGCCTTTGGCAATTTCTCTGGCTGTGATTTCTGTGTTTTCAATACTGGCACACAAAGATGTTTGACCAACAACTCAATGAATATGGGCTCTTGTTTCCCATTGTTGTGGTATTTGCTGACTTTTGCTTTTGGCCTTACAGAGGATTTTATGAGGTTTGAGAATAAAAAGTGACATTTATGCCTCCCACCAGAATTTCCATGTACCAAGACCTTGCCAACCCATCGAATGAATCATTGCTTCTGAGAATTGTGGGAGCCATTTTGGACAGAGCCACCAAATTAACTGATGCTATTAAAAATAGCTCTGACTCTCTGAAAAATGAATTGCTTATTTTAAGAAGACAAGAGTGGCTTGAATCTTTTCTGCTTACATTTTTCATCTCCTGGGCATAGTGCCAGTGGATCTAAGAAAGTCCTACTTGTCAGATGGGAGAACCATCTGCACTGGTGATGCTATCGGAGAGCTGGGGCAACTGAGGTGAAGCCTGAATCAGCCGTATGGAATCCCTCTTAGGAGTGGGGATTGACGGCTTGTATTCCTGCTTTCCGGTTCTGAAGAGTTGTTCAAATGCAGGAGGAAAAGGTTGCAGCATCTACATTTACTTTTGTTTTGTTAAGAGCACATAGGCATTACTCCAAAGTCATTTCACATTCTTATGTCTAGCAAACCAATCCATAACCATTACACCACCAGGGCTCTTTGATTTCACTTTCTTAGTATCCAAGATGCCTGTCAGTACTGCTGTGGGAATGGTCTGAATCAGTCAACTATTTCTTACCTAGAAGTTCACATTGTAGAGCAGTTGACAGTGGTTTATTTATTTTTGTTGTGGCCTACTACACTGGACTTATATCAAGTTTAAATTTTGTTGTTGTTGGGTGCCATGGAGTTGGTACTGGCCCATAGCCACCTTATATATAAGAGAATTCAACACTCCTCGGTCCTCATCATTATTCCTATGCTTGAACCCATTGCTGCAACCACTGTGTCAATCCATCTAATTGTGGACTGCCTTCTCTTTTTCTGCCCTTTACACTGCCAAACATGATAATCCCCCCAAGACTGGTGTTTCCTTTCAACATGTCCAAACATGTAAAAAGAAGTCTCACTGTCCTTGCTTCAAAGGAGCACTCTGCCTGCTTTTCTTCATTGCCCTTTTAACAGTCATGGTACTTTCCATATTCCTCTCCAGTACTACAGTTCAAACCCACTTGATTCTTTTTTGGCCCTCCTTTTCACTGTCCATCATTCACATGTATAAGAGGTAATTGAAAATACCCCGGCTGGGACAGGGTACCTTGGTCCTCAAAGTAACATCCTTGTTTCTCAACACTCTCAAGCCGGTGTTCTCAAAACTATGACCTGCGGGCCACATGCGGCCCACCAAGGACATTTATCCGACCTGCTGGGTGTTTTTGCCACCATTGCCTGTCCTGCCTAGCCGCCATCTCATCCCAGGCCCACAGGGAATTTGTTCATAGTTTTGTTTTGTTTTAAATTATATAACAGCCCTCCAATGAACTGAGGGACAGTGAACTGGCCCCCTGTTTAAAAAGTTTGAGGACCCCTGAAAAAAACTGTGCAGTTGCTATACCTAATACAGTTCATTTTTTTGATCTCTTGATGTGAATCCAAGCAAGATAAAATCCTTGACCATCTCAACTTGTTCTACACTTATCATGATGCTAGCAATTAGTCTCTTTATGGGGATTTCGATCTTCTTTACATCAAGTTGTAATTCATACTGAAGGTGGCAATCCTTGATATTCAGCGACAGGGTGCTTCAAATGCCCCTCATTTTCAGCAAGCAAGGCTGTGTCTTCTGCATATCATAGGTTGTGAATAAGCCTTCCTCCAATCCTCATGCCACATTCTTCCTCATTGAATCCAGCTTCTCTGATTATTTACTCTGCATCAAGGTCCAAAAATATGCTGAGAGGATTCAATCCAGTTGAATCCCGATTTTAAAGCAGACAGTATTCCCTTGTTCTGTTGGCACAACTTGAAGCATGTAGAGGTTCCACAAGGCACAATGTAGTATTCTTGCATTCCCTTTCTTCTCAAGGTCATCTGTAATTTGTTATGACTCACACAGTCAAATGCCTGGCATAGTAATTGAGACTCAAGGAAATATCTTTCTGGTATTCTTTGCTTTGACCCAAGATCCATCTGACCTCAGCAGTGCTATCTTTTATTATACATACTCTTCTATATCCAGCCTGAACCCTCATCGCCACCTATCAATGTACTGAAGCAACTGCTGGTGGATTATCGTCAGCAAAAGTTTGCCTGCATGTGATATAAAAGATATTGTTTTATAATTTGAGCATTCTGTTGGGCCACCTCTCTTTGCAATAGGTCCAAATAGATCTCTTTCAGTCAATTGATCGCATAGTTGTCTACCAAATTGCCTGGCATAGATGAATAAGTGCTTCAAATTCTTCATCAGCTTGTTGAAACATTTTGATTGATATTCCATAGGTTCCTGAGGTCTTGGTTTGGGATAGTGCTTTCAGTATAGTTTGAACTTCTTCCTTCAGTAATATTGATTCTTGCTATGTGCTATCTCCAGAAATGAAATGCCAACTAGTTCTTTTTGGTACACTTAATTTGTATTCTTCCCAACTTCTTTTGATTTCCTTGATTCATTCATGTAATCTGTCAAGATTTCAACTCAAAGCTTGAACTTTTTCATAAGTTCTTTAAGTTTAGGATATGCGAGCCTGTTCTTCCCATTTGAATTTCTAATTCTAGATCATTGTACATCTCACCATAATATTGGGCTTGGTCTTCTGGAGCAGCATTTTGAAAATTACTGTTCAGCTCTGTTTCTTCTCTGAGTTTGACTCTGTTCTGAGACACAATTTTTCTTTTTGATCATTTCTTTCTTTTAATGGTCTTTTGCTTTCTTCTTGAATGATGTTCTTGATGTCCTTCCATCGTTCATCCGGTCTTCTCTCATTAGGGTTGAACGCATCAAATTGCCCTTGAGATGTCCTCAAATTTCAGATGGGATTGACTCAGGGTCATATTTTGGCTCTCATGAACTTGTTTTAATATTTTCACCTTTAACCTGATTTTACAGGTGAATAATTGATGGTATGTTCCACCCCCAGTCCTGGACCTTGTTTCAGCTACTGATACTGAGCTTCTCCATGGTTTCTTCCCACAGATGTAGTCAATTCAACCTTGTGCATTCCATCTGGAAAAGTTCACGTGATAGTTGCCATTTGAGACGTTAAGAAAGGTATTTGCCATGAATAAGTTGCTGGTCCTGCAAAATTCTATCATGTGATCTCCAGTTTTTTTTTCTAATCACCACCAACACAATATTTTCTTTTTTTTTTTAGTTTTTTAAGCATCACTGCCCTCTGGCGGTGGGAGTAGGAGGCCCAGCCTTTGCTCCTGTGGAGCTGGAATTGAACCTCCATCCCAGTGGGCCGCAGTCCTGCATACAACCACTACGCCACTGGGGCTCAGCCCCAAAGACAGTATTTTCTAATTACTCTTCCTTCCTCTTTGTTTTCAACTTTTGCATTCTAATATCAATAATTATAAATGCACTTAGATATCATGTTTGTTCAATTTCCAACTTAAAATGTTAACGGAGTTCTTGAATTTCTTCATCACCACCTACAGTGGCTGGTGCATACATTTCAATAATAGTATTATTGATTGGATTTCCTTGTTAATAGATAGTTATCTTGTTACCGACAACATTGCACTCCCAGGTACATTTTGAAATGTCCTTTTTGACAATGAATATAAATACTACTCTTCTTGATTTTTATCATTTCAACGTGGTAAACTATATAATTTAAAATTTTTTAAATAGTTGATACCAGTCCATTTAAATGCACTAACATCTAGGTTATTAATCTTTGTGGGTTCCATTTCATTTTTGGATGACTTCCAACTTTTTTTTTTGGAGGGGGGGCATCACTGTCCTCTGGTGGTTGTGGGAGATACCCAGCCTTGCTGCTGCTGGATTTGAACCGCCAAGCCAGTAGGCCGCAGTCCTGCACTCAACCACTATGCCACTGGGGTTCAGCCGAGTTCTAACTTTTACTAGATGCATATTTCTCATATTCCTATTTCTGATTGTTAGTGAAACTTTGAAACTGTTTCTCTCTACCTTGAATTGTGCCCCATCAGCAAATAAAGATCCTGAGGACGTCATTCCCACAAGCGTTACCCCACTAGTATCATCATGGTTGACTCTAAAACAGCAGCTCCTCCTCAGCCACATTTTCACGACCCTCTGACCCAAGAGGGTCCATCCATCAGCACTATCTCCAACCATGGTCTGCATCCAGTCACTAAGCCTTCAGTATCTGACCGTATTTTAAGACTATGCATAAGGATTTCAGAGGCTACAACTTCTGAAATGAGCAGCTGGTTCCTTCCTTCAGCCCTAGCCTGGAAGCTCCATTGAAATCTGTTCATTTTGGGTGACTCTGCTGACATTTGAAATACAAGAGACTTCTCCTGCAGCAGCATAGCAACACAGAAACCCCCACAGTGCAGCAATCGTCAGTCAGTGGTGGATCTTTGAAATAGTTCCATATATCTAACAAAACAGTATCTGTAGTATTATACAAGAGTATGGAGCAATGGACACAAATCACTTGTATCTCTTATAGTGCTCTTGAGGCAAATACATTGAAGCTGTAAAATTTGCTTAATGATAAACTATATATATTTAAGCCAAAGACAACTGTGCTATATTTGGAGATACATTTTGGTGATATCATCATTGATACTATTCTGACAACCCTGAAGATATTTTACAATCAAAACTAAACATACACAGCATGTACATATGAACACAATGTGAAAGTGAGAAATTGACCACCTTAAGAAAGAAAATACTTTTTAGTTCATATTTTGGAAAGGTCAGTTTCAAAATGTGTGTCTGAAATGTGTCAGCATTTCCAACATACCTACTAACATCCTATCTAAGAGCATGTGCTAGTTTCAGATCACCCTAGTCAGTACCATGAAAGCCGCAGCATAACCCATATCTGATCCCGTGGCGTCCCTTGCAGTAGCCAAGAAACACAAGAGTAACCACAAACACAAGAGAGCTAACATTGTTCAGTTCATCTACATCTCCTTTCGAATTTTCTACATTTAAACAGTTGGGAATAATGGGATGTATTTATTTACATTTGCAATACAAAGGCTAACGTATTTCAAAGACTATAACTGTACATCAGAAAAGTTGGGACCACGTTAACTTAGGTCCCTGTAATAGACTCACGGCTTTGGGTGGATGTATGAGAAGAAGGGTTGCTATACCTACCCTGCACCTCTAGAAATAGAGAAACTTCTTGTGGACCTGGATCTGACAGGTCTTTAGAGGAACCAACTCACAATAAACCCAGGATATTGCTGCTAACCCATGGAAGACACTTTGAATCCATTCAGAAGTACCTCAGAAGAACCTCAGAAGAAAGGCCTGGAGATCTATTTCCCAAAAAATTAACTGCAGCTCCTATGGAGCACAGTTCTACTCCAACACACATGTGGTCTTCTTCAGTCAAAGGTGATTTGATAGCATCTAGTCTACTGGTTATTAATGAAACTGAATTGTGTTTTTTTAAATAATTAATTTATTGTTTATTTTTTCCTCCATAGCCTACATCTAATTTTGTTCGGAATAATATTGTCTCATTTGTTTGTTGTCCCTATTTTGCTGTGTGTATGTTGCCTGGAGCCCTGATGGTGTAATGGTTACACATTGAGCTGTGATCCACATGGCCTGCAGTTCAAAACCACCAGGCACTCAATGGGAGAAAGACTGGCTGTCTACTCCTGTAACCAGTTAGAATCTCTGAAACCAACAGGTGGTCACTATGAGTTGGCATCAATTAGAAGAGAGTGAGTTTGATTTGGTGTGATGGTTCATCTAGCAGCTGTCTCTGAAAAGTCAGCGAGAAACAGGGCTAAGCGGCAATACCAATTCTTGTTTCTCCATTCCTGCTCACTGGCTTCACCCTACATTTCTGTTCATTCATTAGATGGTGCTGCATTTTTTTGCTGCCAAGGTTTTACTTTTTGCCCTTGTGTACTCTATTCCTATTTACTGCCATGGATGCTCGTGTAGTTGGATTCAGTGATGACAATGCCTTGACACTGGGAAGATTAATGACTCAATAATTCTCAACACAAGATAAATGTGAGGTTCAATTGATTGTACCAAATGTGTCTTTGAGAACCGGTAGAACATCTTGTTATACTTCGTGCTAGTGTGTGTAGCCTTTGTGATTACATTGAGATGGTGCAGTATTCCATTATTTTTATAGTCATTGATACATTAATATTATTTTGTTTTTCCTCTAATATTGTTCCAGAGATACAAATTATAAATTTTGTTCCTAGATTACTGTATGCCATGATTAATGAATGAGTTATAAATAAGAAGGCATTATGATGGATTTACCTAATGATTAGACACTGACTGCATCTAGTCACTAAAAGATTTGATTCCATGGTTTTCTTCTATGGATGTCATACATTGTTTCTCACTAAAGAAATTCGCTATGCTATGTTTTCAATTGAGTGAAATTTAGTAGTTTATTGTGAGTTGGTTCCTCCAAAGACCTGTCTGTTATAACCAGGCCCATAAGAAGCGTCTCTATTTTTAGAGGTGCAGGGTACGTATAGCAACCTTCCTTCTCTTACATCCACTCGAATGGGTGAGTCTATTACAGGGACCTAAATTAAACCAATGTGGTCCCAATTTTTCTGATGTGCAGTTATAGTGTGTGAAATGTGTTAGCTTTTGTATTGCAAATATAAATAAATACATCAGATTTGAAAGGAGATGCAGATGAACTGAACAATGTTAACTCTCTTGTGTCTGGGGTTCTGTTTCTTGGCTACTGCAGACGTTAGGTAAGCCATTACTTTGAGGGTCTCCACGGGATCAGATGTAGGTTCTGCTGAGGCTAGGGCCAGCTGAAACTAGCACATGCCCTTAGATTAAAGTCACCAGATTTTAGGCAGAACACCATTGACTGGGGGGAGGGGGATTCTTGATTAAAAATTTGGTCTGTATGGAGCAACAGAAATTTACATAGAATGCAAAAATAACATTATATTTATTTTAATTTTATAATGCCACAGGACCTTGTGAAATTGCTAAAAAATGGGATGTCTGGTCACTTTACCTTAGAGGGGATGATAGTGGGTATATTGGAGATGCTGACAGACCCTCCTCCAACAGGGTCCTCCACATAGGAATGGTAGGGAATAGAGGCAGGGACATCTAATGGGGTCTGGCATCTGGCATCATCACAGATAATGTTTTTTTTTTTTTAATAGAAAAGACACAAATTCTTTTTTTGGTGGGGAGGCATCACTGCCCTCTGGTGGTGGGAGTAGGAGGCCCAGTCTTTGCTCCTGTGGAGCCGCTGCTGGAATTGAACCTCCACTCCAGTGAGCCGCAGTCCTGCGCACAACCACTACGCCAGTGGGGCTCAGCCCACAAATTCTTTTTTTTAATTAAAAATACAAACAATACAAATATTTCCATTTCAGACATGCATTTTGAAACTGACCTCTCCAAAACATGAGCTAAAAGTTCAAATATAACACAGTTGTCTTTGATATATATATATATGTGTGTGTGTGTGTATGTGTGTATATATATAGATATAGCTATAGCTATACTTCAACTGTGGATCAAGATAAAGTATGAAAGGAAAAGGCCATCTTAGGAAGAAAAATAGAAATATGTGTTCATGTCTAAGTAATCCTCAGATATATGTAGAATATTTAATCAAAGTCTCGCTCCAAGAGGATTCAATTTATGGAGAAACAAGCTGGGTACTGCATTGGATTTGGAGACTGATGAAACAGTTCCTTTATTTGATCCTGACTTGCTCTCTTCATTAGTTCACAGACCTCCTGAGTCCTATTTCTCCTTCTTCTCCTAGGAGAGTAATAATGGCTCATCACCAGGTAACTGGAACTTATCTAAACCCCCAAATCACTGCCATACAGTGAAATAAAGGATTGAGCAGACCACCCCTGCCCTTTTTATGAGAACAGAAAGCTTCATCTTTTTTCTGTGAAGGGACAGACTTCAAAGCTAGTGGCCTGCTATACCACCAGAAGTAGAATCATGTAATCACACGCACACACACCTATATACATGTATACACACACACACACACACATATATATATGTTTCATACATAGAGTGTAATCAATGAGCCTGGGTGCAATAGTGGTTTAGTGATTCCTTGGTCTACAATCTCATAGTCAGCAGATTAAAACCACCAAACTCTTGGGAATATTTATAGTCTCAGAAACTCAATGGACCATGGCACCTTGTCCTGTAAGGTCCCTATGAGGCTGCATCAAGTCAATGTCAGTGAGTTACATTTTATTTTGCTATGCACACACGCACACAAGCATGTCTTTGGGTTTTTTTGTTAGAGAACTCCTAATATAACCTTTGACGTGTGTATTCTTTTAATAATTCTTTTTATTATTAAAAAATATTGCATTCTCATATTTCAATCCTTCCCACTTTGAGGTTTTTTTAAAAAAAATATATGAAGTTAGAGATGAAAAATTCTCCAGGCTTATGTTGTGTCCTCTGACTCCTTAGTCTAACCTAGTCTTCTTTGTGTAGGACTTATCTTCTCCTTTTTTGTTTCCTTTAGAAGTTAAAAATGCGGGCTGAGCCCCGGTGGCCTAAGTGGTTGTGTGCAGGACTGCAGTCCGCGGGCTTGGCGGTTCAAATCCAGCGGCGGCTCTCAGGAGCGGCACTGGGTAGCGCCCACGACCACCAGAGGCAGTGATGCCCAAAAGCCAAAAAAAGAAGAAGAAGAAGAAGAAGAAGAAGTTAAAAATGCAAAGAACACAATACTTTTTTTTTTTTTTGTAAAACTCACAAGGAAGAAAATGATCAGGTCACTTAAAAACTTCAAACAACAAAGTGTGTTCCTAGATGGCTTCAATAGCAGATTTTCCAGTCTCAGAGAAAAACAGACACCTATTC
>PVJH01039301.1:0-16517 GCA_004026705.1 Nesogale talazaci
GATAAATGTAGCAAAAAGCTTGTTCTATGAAAAGATCAACAGAATTAACAGACCATTGACGAATCTAATCAAAAAAAGGAAGAAAGAAACATCAATTGTCAGTATGCAGAATGCAATGGGTAATTACAACAGATCCCAATGAGATTAAATGGATAATCCAAAGTATTATGAAGAAATGTACTCTAGTGAATTCAGAAACATGGAAGTCATGGATACATACTTGTGAAAATAGTCCCTTCCTAGATTATTTCAGACAGAGGTCAAGAATCTCAACAAACCCATAGTAAATGAAGAAATAGAAAGGGTCATCAAGAAGCTGCCAACAAAAGAAATCCCCAAGCCAGATGGCTTCATAGCAGAATTCTACCAAGTATTCAGGGAAGAGTTGACTCCAAACCTCCACAAAGTATTCCAGAGCATATACAAGGATGGTAAACTCCCAAACTCATTCTACAAATCCAGCATGATTTGATCCCCGAACAGGACAAAGACCCCACAGGTATAGAGAACCACAGACTGATATCTCTAATGAGCACAAATGTAAAAGTCCTTTAACAAAATATTGGCCCATAGAATACAAAAGTAAATAAGACATATCATCCACCACCACCAGGTACGATTCATCTCAGAGATGCAGGGATGGTTTGGCATCTGAAAATCCAACAATATTATATATCACATTGATAAGAAAAAAAAAGAAGAAACACATGATAATATCCATAGATGCAGAAAACACATTTGACAACATCCAACACCCATTCCTAATTAAGACACTCATGAAGATAGAAATGGAAGGT
The DNA here is from genome assembly GCA_004026705.1 of Nesogale talazaci. NCBI lineage: Eukaryota > Metazoa > Chordata > Mammalia > Afrosoricida > Tenrecidae > Nesogale > Nesogale talazaci. The sequence continues at coordinate 798 of PVJH01039301.1, forward strand.
AAATTCCTCAAGCTATCTATGAAAAGACAACGATCAACATCATAGTCAATGGGGAAAAAACAAGAAAAATTCCACTGAAAAGGTGTACAAGAGAATGATCTCCCTTGTTCCCACTTCTATTCAATTTTACATTGGAGGTTATAGCTAGCAACAAGACAGCAGAAGGACATTAAAGTTATCCAAATGGGGATGGAGGAGGTGAAATTATTGCTTTGCTGACATCATGGTCCTGCACATTGAAAACCCCAAAAGCTGCACAATGGGAGTACTTACAGCAATAGAGGAAACCAAAAGTGACCTTCACAAATGGAAAAACATCTTATGTTCGTGGATTGGAAGGTTCAACATAGTGAAAATGTCAATCTTACCCAAAGCACTTTATAAGTTTAATGTTATTCTGATTAAAATGCCACAAACCTTCTTCAGAGAATTGTAAAAACTGACCACCAATTTTGTATGGAGAAGGAAAAAGTCCAGAATTAGCAGAGAACTCCTCAAGAAGAAGAACAAAGTTGGAGGACTCACTTTATCTGAATTTAACACCTACTACACAGCTACAGTGGTCAAAGCAGTGTGGTGCTGGCACAATGATGGATACTCAGACCAGTGGAAAAGAATAGAAAGCCCAGAAGTAAAACCATCAGCAGGTAGACAACTGATCTTCAATAAGGGGCCCCAAAGCATCAAGTGGGAAGTGGATGCCCTTTTAATAAGTGTTATGGGAAACAAAGTACATCCAAACGTAGAAAAGTGAAACAAGATGTTTACCTCACACCATGCACAAGAACAAACTCGAGGTGGATCACAGACCTAGAAGTAAAACCTCTAACCATCAGAACCATCAAGGAAGGAATCTGAAAAAAAACTAAAATCAGGGAATTCATAGGATCACTGCAACAGGAAAGGGTACACACACAGGTGAGCTTGAAGTTAACAAATGGAATGTAATAAGAATTAAATACCTGTGCATCTTGAAAGACTTCACCAAGAGGATATGCATACTGGGAGAGGATTTTTAGTAATGATACATTAGACAAAGAACTCAACAGTAAAATCTACAATATCCTCATGGCCTGCAAAAAGAGGAACATAGCTAACACCCCAAGGAAGTGGGCAAAAAAACTGAAGAGAACTTTCACTAGGGAGAAGATCCTTATGGCCAACAAACACACGAGAAAGTGTTCCCATTCATTAGCCATTAGAGAAAGGCAAATTTAAACAACCATGAGATACCACCTAACACCTGTTAGGTTAACTCAAATCAGAGAGCAACAGATGTTGGAGGGTAGAAACCCTCCTCCATTGCTGGCGGTCTTGTAGCTATGTATAGTCTCTGTGGAAAGCAATCTGGTGCTACTTTTAAAAATGGAAACTGATTTACCTATGACCCAGCCATCCCTCTACTGGGCATATCCTCAGAGGAGGTATGAAATAAAACACAGCCAGTCATCTGCACTCCAATGTTTATTGCAGTGCATTTTACAATTGCAAAGACTTGGAAACAGCCTACGTTTTCATCGTTATATGTGTGGATTAGTAAACTGTGGCACATATACACAATGGAGTACTATGCAGCACTGAAAAACATGATCACATGAAACAGGTCATTTCATGGAAAGAGTTGGAAGAAATTATGCTAAGCGAGGTAAGCCAATCTCAAAAGGACAAGTATAACGTGAGTACCCTGAGATAAGTACAATCAGCAGAGCAGGAATAGAAGAAGAGACACTTGTTTCACAATGTATGGGTGGAAGCAGTCGGGGGGAGGTCAGACCAAACCCAGGAAAGTACATGTGAGTCCAACATAAAGAAGAGAGGTGGAGGAAGGAGTAGAGAGAGTCAGAGTAGGGAGAAACTGAGATGATGATGACATGAAGGAACAGAGCACTAATGCACCCAAGAGAGAATACTGGTTGTGTTTCCACAGAATTGGAGAGTGCATAAAGACCCCACCACGGTGTGCCAAACTAGGAGGGCAATTTAACATGTGGAGGAATCCATGAAAGGATTAGATTTTAGGGCCAGCCCCAACTAGAACCAGTCAGACAGCCACCCTGGAAGTGTGTGTCATGGAGAATGACATGACCTTCTTGTGGGGGAAATGAACTGATCTACCAAACCCAGATGGGAGCAAACCAAGAAGGAAAAAGAGAAAGGGACAGTCAGTCTAGACTCTATGTGGGCACACCAAGTCCAGCGGATCAGTTCTCTGCATGGAACTACTGAGGTACAGAAAGGACTTGGTACTACCAATAACTCAAGACTAACTGAAGCATACAGAGATGGGACAAGAATGGGGACACCCAGTGGGGGAGAGAGGGTGGGAATAGAGCATAAGAGATCAACAATCGGAGTAAAACTGAGTACAGCGTACTTGAGGATCCCCAATAATGAACTTCAGACAAGGAGAGGCAGCCCCCAGTTCTCCCTCAAGATCAGGGCAGAGGGCCCCTAGAGGACCACAAAAAAACTTGGACCTATCTAGGATTTTTTTTTTCTTTTTCTCTTTTCTCTAATCTTTTTCTCTTCCCTTTTGTTTCTTCAAATGTAGGTTTTCTTATTGTTCAGACTACAATATGGATGGATTTTCTAATTATATGGGTTGGACCATGGGAGGGAAGAAGGGGAGAAGGTAGTGGGACTAATGTCCATGGAAGGTAGAGTGGAAAGAAGGAGATTTGGAGAAGAGGATGGTGAACCAATGGCATCTAGGAGAGGGGGGAAATCTAGGGAAGTGGAACCAGCATCTAGGGGAGGGTAGAGATCCTGTGAGTATTAGAGCAACACCAAGCTAGTGGAGAGGAAGCACTAAGGTGTGGAAGAAGGCAGATCGTGATAGTGGGGCAGGAGAAGGCAAAAGTAAAAAGAGGTAGGCTCTAGGAAGAAATAGCATAGATAGGGAGATTAACAGTGGTGTGTACTTGTGCAAATACATTAATCCATAACTATAGTGATATGGGCCTATGTACATATATTTATTAGCTTCACTGAAGCTGAAGATGACCTTGGAACTAGGATCACACTTCACCTCAATTCAAAACCACATTGTTTTTTATAAATTGGCACTCTGTGATGCACACTCTCTTCCCCCCCCACACACACACACGATTGCTAAAGACAAAATGGTTGTATAACCAGACATGCTGAAGACAGAGGATGGTGCCCAGCTATTAAAAGATATAGAAGGGCTGAGCCCTTGTGGCATAGTGGTTGAGTACAGGACGGCCATCCATGGGCTTGGCGGTTCAAATCCAGCAGCGGCTCTCCAGGAGCAAGGCTGGGTAGCTCCCATGACCACCAGAGGGCAGTTATGTCCCCCCCCCAAAAAAAGATATAGTGTCTGGTGTCTTAAAGGCTTTAAGTTAAACAAGCAGTCATCCAACAATGAAGTAACAAGCCCACGTGGAAGAAGCACACCAGCCAGTGCGATCATGAGGTATTGAGACTAGGCAATGAACATCAGAAGAGTCACAACAAACAGTAAACAAGCAAACAAAAATGCATTGCTGAGAATGGAAGCGGTTTGGAGTGGAGACCCAAAACCCACCTATGGACAATGGAACGTCCCCCCACAGAGTGGTCACAGGGAGGGGGTGAATCAATCGGACTGCACTAGTGCACTAATGGATCAGGCAATATACCTCTGGGAGATCTTCTCACCCCTACTATCATGACCTCTATGCCACCTCCCAATTCAGATTAGATGGGAGCCTATACATAGTTACAGGCACAAGATAAAACTCACAACACATGGAACTCAGGAACAGGAATGGGAATGGAGATACCAAAAGAGTGGGAGAAGGGTGTAGGGAAGTGTGGAGGGGGTGGAATTGATCACAAGGAATCCCCCCATCAGGGGGAAGAACAACAGAAACCAGAGGGGAAGGAAAATGGTGGTTGGAGTGAGATTTGAAAATAGTTAACAATCTACAATATATCATAGGGCCCTGAGGGGTAGGGGAAGGAGGAGGGGGCAAAAAGAAGGAGCTGATCCCAAGAGCTCAATGGAAAGCAAATGTCTAGAAAAGAATGATGGAATATATGCACTATCTAACTAATATGTTAGATAAAATTGTTGTGTGGTTTGTGACAAGAGTTGTAAGAACCCCCAATAAAATGGGGAAAAAATAATTAAAAAAAGAAGCATCCTTTGATAGGCACTAGAGCTGGAAGAGGAATGGATAGTAAGTTACTGATTAGAAGGTAGATATACTCTATCTAGGATAATGAGGAAGGTAGTATACAATAAGGGGGAAGACCACCAAAAAAAATGACAAAGGCAGGAAAAGGAACTAGGAGAGATTCAAGAGTTAAAGGGAACTGAGGTCAACACTGTTATAAACAATCTTATAATCACAGTGATCTGCAAGTCGATGTATGGACAGGTGCTCAGTCTGAAATACTCAGGGACAAAGAGTGGGGATATATCCATAAATATTTTAGATTTTACAGATAGAATTTGTTCATATCCATCACTCTTTCCTGCAAGTAATATCAATGGATATGGGCTCAAGATCATGGTCTTGGAAAGAAAATTTCATTTATTATGCCATAGTTCACAAAAACACTGTTTTACATCCTACTTTGATGAGTAGAAAATGGGACCTTAAAGGTTTGTGAGCAATAATCTAAGGTGCAATTATGAGTCTCTACCTGTATAGCAGATCCTGGATAGAGTGAGATAAATAAAGTGGAATGAAACTAAAAATCTTTAAAATAAGCACAGGCTTACTAATCAGACAGAAACTAGTGGAACATCCTAGACTTTTAGTTTTAGTCATCTTTCAGGACTCAAACTCAACTCATCCTGTGACTCAAATGTCAGTCAAACAAGAATAAAGAAAATGCTCTAAAACAGATTGTGGTGGTGATTGTATAATTCTTGAAATGATTGTACCATTGAATTATATAATATGTCAATAAAAGTTTTGAAAAGAGGCAGGTCTGTAAGGGAAACAACAGCACTAAAATGGTATACACACTTTAGAATCATCTATCATCTGAGTTTAGGACAGGATAAAACCAAGGACATATTTCAGACAAGGGCAAAACATTAGAAAATGAAGAGAAATGGAAACAGAAACACAGGGAGTAATTGGTATAAGTGGTGTACTTTGTGGAAATTACAATCAATGAATGATATGAAACCAAATACATAAATTGCAAAATGGAACACCGATGCTCCTCTAATCTTTGTAAATTCAAAATGAGAAGCTTAAAAGTAGATATATTATGTAATATAATGTCACCAGTAGCTTCCAATAAGCAAGTTCCTCATTTCCATCTCCAATTGTTTACAGACACACACACACACACACACACAGTCCAAGAGAGGCTTGCATTCATTCATAAAATCAAGATAAAAGTATAAGTATATGTATTAATATTCTCTAATAATGAAATGGGATTTATGGAGAAAAGTCTATATTTTAATGTCCTTCAAAGGAAAGCTTTTGTTAAAAGGTAAGGAAAGAGAGAAAAGCATGGGAAATTATTCAAGAACTCCCACTGGGAAAATTCATGTTTCTCAAAATCCCATGAGTCAAGCCAGAAAATATTATCTAAAGACTTTTGTCTAAAAAGAAAATTAAAAGTATTTATGCAGAAATTCAAACTAATTAAAGTCAAGGGACCACATTCCCATAAGTCTTATACTTTATTCAACTTTCCCTTGTGGATTTTCATATTAGTGTCCTTTCCACAAACTAGTATTTAACTCTCATTGTTCAGCTGACAAAAGAAAGATGAACTATAATAAAGTCTACCGAAGCATGTTAATAATTCATACAATGTTTGATATAAGCCAGAAGATGTAGCTGATTCATCAAAGAAGAAGTTAGAATGAAAATATCACATGGTAACATGTTCAGAGTGGAATAATAATATTTTATTTCCTTGGAAACCTTTATTTAACTCACATATTTTGCTTCATTTCAAATTATCATGGTGAAAATTAATTAAATTATTTAATATGTGTCATAAGAATAGTCATTGTGTTTAGTAAATTAAGATGCTTTTTCTTTCTGACTGCTAAAAATATTCACAAGAGATGAAGCATTTCACTGCAAAAATTTGCCAAATATGCAATGAAAAAAATTAAATGCACTTACTTTTATCATTTTATTTTACATTTTTCACAGTGGTTAATTACTAAATTTATCTATGTAAAGATAAATATTTAAAGTGTGCATGTTCCTGAAATATTGATTAAACATATCCTAAATGGAAGACAGGATTCAAGATAACCTCTTTGATAATGTAGAAGTCAGCATAATTTTGATCCCAATTTTAAAGAACTCATTGGGTTTAAATCGTAACAATTACCAAAACGTGGATTACTTTTATCATGAGAAAAATAAAGCATTTGGGGAGCAGAGGAAGAGAAATAATTATTTTAACTTGTGATGATACAGTGCTAAGAGTTTTAAGGGTTATGAATGTGAGAATTACAGTATTACAATTTTAAAGATAACAGAACCTAGAGTTAGAGAATTTAAGTAGTGTCTTTAAGACCACATGAGCAATGTGTCTTTTATAGAGTGTGAGCTTGAGTTCTCCCAGACTGACTAAAATTCTTAATTTATAATTTACCAACCTATTGAAGTATTTAGGAATTATATTGGGTTAAATGTTTATACAATGTGCCAACTAATATAAGAACAATGTACTATGTTAAATTTCCATCCTTCACATTCTAATTAGGTTTTCCCAGACTAACATAACACTAACATAGACATGAGAAGAAGAAATGACACAGCAACCACAGACCTCATTTTGCTTGGACTGTTTCCTGATATGGGAAATATTAGCTACCTCATCTACATCATTGCCCTGTGCTACTTCGTTGCCCTCTTTGGAAACACCATCTTGGTTTTACTCATTTGGGTGGATTCCCGACTGCACACTCCCATGTACTTACTTCTCAGCCAACTTTCTGTCATGGATTTGGCTCTCATTTCCACAACTGTTCCAAAGATGATCACTGACTTCTGGGTGAACAGGAAAAATATCTCTCAGATAGGCTGTGGGACGCAGATGCTCTTTTACATAACCATAGCAGGTTCTGAATGTATCCTCTTGACTCTGATGTCCTATGATCGCTATGCCGCCGTCTGTAACCCACTGAGGTACTCAGTTATTATGAACGCCAGAGTTTGTCTGCTGATGGCTGCTTCTTCTTGGATGATGGGGTTTCTAAATTCCTTAATCCATACAGTATATGTTATGCAGTTATCAATCTGTGACTCCAGGGAGATTCACCACTTCTTCTGTGAACTCCCAGCTATCCTGAAACTCTCCTGTGATGACACTTCTTTCTATGAAATGATTTTGCTTGTAACAGGAATAGTGTTCATCCTTATTCCCTTTGGTCTCATTCTGGCCTCCTATAGCCTCATTTTCTTGAGTGTCTTTCGCGTGAATTCTCAGAAGGGGAAGAAAAAGGCCCTGGCTACTTGCTCCTCTCACCTCACAGTGGTAAGTCTCTATTTAGGTTCAGGTTTCTTTGTCCTTATGATACCTCCAGCCATGTACACAGAAAGGCAAAGCCAGGCTGTTTCTTTGTTCTACAACATTCTCACCCCTATGTTAAATCCCATCATCTACAGTCTGAGGAATAAGGAAGTATTGGCGGCTCTAAGAAAAGTGTTAGCCGTGGGATAGGCTCTCATAAAAATAGCAGTGGACATTCCTCTGACAATATCTTTTATCCCAGTCTTTCTCAACCCTAGCAGAATTGGTGAAGATAGCATATCACTTAGTTCAATAATCGCTTAATACCAGGATAAATATGGACTTCAAAATTAGATAGTAAAATGTAGCCAACATCATAAACTGCTGTTCTCGGTATCACACAAATGTTGGTTCTATCAAAAGATTTAGAAAGCAAAGGAGAGAACCTGCATACGTATTCTCACATTTTTCTTTTAATTATATAGGTTATCTTATGACATTTTCAGATCTTCTAATGTCTTGAATGTATACCCATTTAGGAAACAAATGATCACTTTAAACCCGAAAATTTATCCTGAATCACCTTTCAGTATGGGCATATATGCTTTTGATTAATGTGTGGTGGTGTATGTTGATAAAATATAGATAATGTAGAGAAACAAAGAGATGGCTGCAGATGAAGGTACAGACACTGAAATATGTTTCTACTTATGAATAAATCATTGAAGTCAGAGCAGAGATAGATCTTGTCAGCAGTGTGACGACGACGACAAGAGAGTAGTGACTCACAGGGCGCAAGATTGGGAATGAGGAACAAAGTAGGTCAAGCAAGTCCCGGAAATAAAAAATGAGAAGCTTGGTGAAGTCAAGGAGGAAGAAGCTAATATACGTATATGCAGAGTACCAGGGAAACTCGGGACTTAGAAATATCTGCTGTGATACAAAACAGGGTTCAGATAGCGGATGGACTCTAATATGGCATTGATGACTTTTTTTTCAGTGCGCTAAAAATATGTTCATGCCCGGTTCCTCCCCACAAGTATAGAATACATTAGAGACAAAACATGAACATGTCCTGTAACCAATCAGAGGGTGATTTGTTAAAATAATTAAACATACTCAAAGAAGATAAACTCTGGATTTCAGAGTGCAAAACTTCACTGCTGAGATCTTTACTGATGACTCTGAGTAATCATCTTGGACATTACAAGTCTGTGTTCTGGAAGTTCCAAAAATTTCTTCCATATATGAATCACTAACTATGAAGACATAGTAAAGAAGAACCAGAAATGGAAATAGACAGAGTTGAATACGGAGAAAAGAATTCACCGGGAGAAAAATACAAATTGGAGAAAATAAATAAATTTGAATATAAAATAGGATCATACTTAATATAATTAGAGATGTAGCATCTTTGGATTTATCAAAATATATATAAGCAGTTGGCACCCAGAAGACAAATTCAAACAAGAAATAGATTTTTGAGACAAGGTGTATTAAAAGAAAATAAACAGAAACATTTGGAGGATAACTTCAAGGAACTCAATCAAACAGTAGAAAACTACCACCCATAACAGAACAAAAAAATGACAGCAGGAACAAAGGTATGTGCATAATGAAGTAGAGATCTCAGAGGACAAATATGTAAAAGGTGGGACACTCAGAAAGCATACCTACACCTGCACATACACACAACATTCAGGGAAATACTTTAAATGGTGGGAAAAGTGTATAAGGTTATAAAATTTCTATAACAAAAATTGCTACATTAACCATTCCAAGTGTATACTTTATTCATAGCGAGCCTATCAGACTGTGTAACTATCACAGCTGTGTAACTATTTCCATTACATTTTATCAGCCCCAAATCAGAAACTATAATTAATAAGTAATAGCTCCTGATTCTCCTCTCACCAGTTCTAATTTCTCAAACCAAAAAAAAAAAAAAATCACTGTCATCAAGTCAATCCGGACTCATGGCACTCTTGTAGAACAGTGCAGAACTGCCCCTGCACATGTCGAACACTATAACTCTACTGCAGTAGAAAACTCCACCTTTATCCCACAGAGCAGCTGGGGCTTTCCGACTGCCGACCGTGCAGTGAGCAGTCAAATACATAACCACTAAGCCACTGGGGTTCCTTCTATTTCTAGCTCTTTACATAAGTCATTCTGGATATTTCCTGCTAATAGAATAATACAATATTTTTTGTGCATGATTATTTCACTTGGTATAATGCTTAAGGTTCATCCATGTAACAAAATGTACTAGAAATTTATTTTATAAATGAATACTATTCCACTTTCTATCCACTTCACATTTGTCTATCAATTTATCTGTTGAGAAACACTTAGATGTGCCCCGCTGTTAACTGAAAAATACTGCTGTGACATGGTAAAAAAGAATATGTTTGGAGAATTTGCTTTCAATTCTTCTTGATGGCTAGGAATAGAATTTCATGATCAAGGACTAGTTCTATGTTCAATTTCTTTAGAACAGCCAAACTGTTTTCCAGAGTGCTGCACTCATTTACTATTACCAGCCATGAACAAGAAACCCAATTTCTTTAAACCTTGAGAATATTTTAGTTTCCATTTATCTCATATCTTTTAGTTTCCATTTATTGCATGCTAGTAGTCATGAATTGATAGCACTTTGTGATTTTGAATTGCATCATTTGATTAATGACATTCTTTCCTGTGTTAATTTATCTTTCTTTTCGTAAAATTGACAATTCAATTTTTTCTCAATTTCCTCCATTCCTATATTTACCTTTTTTTAAGCACATACATCTACCAAATTTTTGCAATTTCAACATTCTTCACAAAGGCAGTTCTACCTCTCAGAGAGTTTCAGTCTTGAAAACCCTGAAGGGGAGTTCTATTCTGTCACACAGCATTGCATCAGAATCAATGGCAGTGAGTTTTTGTATCCTATCATGTTGTGCACTTTGTTGTTTGCAAATGCTTCCATCATTCTTAAGAGAAGTTCAGTATCCAATAAGCATGGACTACTTTGCTTTGCTTTGCTGCTCACCAATAGTAACCCTTAGTAAGCTTTGGTCTATATAAACTTAACTATTGTGGATATCTTTGCCTTTTGTTTGTTTCATTTTTGAGTTCTAATATACTCAAGTATTAAATCCTTATCAGTGTTTTATTTCCAAATATTTTCTCACTGTGCAGTTTGATAGTCCACTTTCTTGACAATGTTCTTTGACAAATATTTTAATTTTGCTGAAATATAATTTAACTACTTTTGTTGTTGTTCATGGTCTCAAATTGAAAAATCCATCTTGAATTCAGATTATGAGAGAGATTTCTGTTCTCACCTAATAATTTTATAGTCTTAGACCAAATTTATGTGGCTGGCCTCTTTGGGTTTAATTTTGTAGAGAGTGTGAAGTGTGATTTCACCTTCATTCTTTTTCGTATGTAATTTTGTTTTCCCAGTACCATTTTGAAGAAACTGTTCTTTCCTTATGAATGATATCATTATTATTAAAAGTCAATTGTCCCTAGTTTCTCATGAGATATAGACTGTTTCTCTTAAGAGTAACATACATAATCACTCTCAAGCTTTCCTCTGGTTCCTCTGCTTCTTTGTTAATTGTCTCGCTCAATGATTGTAATCAGCCTGATTGTCTTCAAGCTCACAGATTTTCTTTTTCTTCTCTTGTGTTCCTCAGTTCTTTTACTCTGTTATCTAATTCTGCTATCTCATTGTTTATCTTCTGGGATTCCTTTTGGTTTTAAGATTTTCAAGAGGCATCTGACTACTGGTATTTGGGGGTTCCATGTATGTCTACATCCCACTTCTTGAAGACTGCCCAACAATTTTCACCAGCCTGTCTGCCCCCCTTTTCTCTTCTCCACTCAGCCTTTTATTTTGAGGGTTAACACGTAGCAGTGGTTCCTTGGCTATATCTCATTCATTACTTTTCGCTGGAGGAGACGAACAGCCTGCCCAGCATTGACTATTAACCCAGCACTGTACTCCATATGGTTGGCGAAGATCTGGCGGACTGTACCCGTTGGTGGTAGAACCAGGGCTTCCTATGCATTCAGGTCCTTAGAGTACTGCTCTGTGTGACATCACACTAATGGCCATGCATGGAATTGTTTGCCAAAGAAATCCCTATCCTATCCCTTTCCCCTAACTATCAGGGAAGAATTCTTTCCTCTAGCTTGGTTTCCACATGCAGTTCTTCTGAGGAAGAAAGGTATCGGGACAAGAAATCTGTTGTGAAGTTTAGCAGGCAGGAAATCATATTAATCAAGTTTCATTTGCAAATCTATGATGTTTTAAATGTCAAGTTTAGCTTCACAAAAACTTTCTTTTTTCCTGAAATTACTTTAGGGGTAATATTTTAAAAAGGGAGACTTTTTGTAACCCTGTAAAATACGTAGGGTATATAACATTCCATTGTACACGAAGAAGATAAATTCTTTTATAAAATAAAGAGTACTATAAAATGAAAAAAAAAAAGATGATCAGTTTTTCAATTTCTTCCATTGCCCTCATGAGTTTACCTCATATATCTTGGAAGGACCTAAACATCATTCTTCTGCATTCTGTTTTTTGAAGTTTCAGGACCTCGTCTTCTTCTCCACTGGATTTGGGTGATTCTCAATTGTTTGTGCTGATTTTTCTTATTTGGAGGTTTGCTGTGGTGACTGGCTGTTTTGTTGTCATCACAGAACAGCTATTAGGAATGTGTGAGCTGCTGGATTGTGTAGAGGCAGTTGGCTCTGTGTAGGGATGTGGGAGAAGTCCAATAGGAGCAGGAAGCATACAGTGGTAAGTGGAGAAAAGTGGAGAGAGATGAGTAAGTGGGAAAAGTTGGCAGGGGGCAGGTAGAGAATAAAATAAAAGTAATAATAGTAATAACAAGCTGCTCTTTGATAGATCATCATACGTGTCAAAAATGGGACACTATTTTAAAAGGGATAATCTGAATAAATAAACTTCATGGGAATATATTTCACATGGAAATGGAGCAGAAAGAGACAGTGGTGGGTGTGCAGGAAAATGCTCACTCGCTGTCATTGCCTCAATGCAAACCATAGGAAGCCAACAGAACAGGGTAGAAGTGCCTCTCTATGTTTCCGAGACACTAGCGCTTTCTGGGAATAGAAAACCTTCTCTTTCTTTCATGCAGTGGCTTGTGTTTTCAAACTGCTGACCTGTTGGCTAACGGCCCAATACTAAGCCTCTAGGGTAGTCAGGACAACAAAGATAAAAGACTGGGGTGTCACTTGCATGGAGGTGCTGAAGTCCTGCTTTTATGATGGCATGAATGCAGATGTGTCTGTGAAAATCAAAGCTTAAATTGGGAACGCTCCGTTTGCAGAAGTCTATAGATGACAATAGAAGCCCCAAATCAATGTTCAGGGGACACACATAGCCTCCAGTGGACACTTCTAACCACAGTTGAGAGATGTGAATAACTCTGCTGTCCAGATAGAAAGCATCATAAAGTTAATATGGTAAATATGATTAGGTTAAAATGTAATGTCTTCTCATTTGATTTCTCTTTTGAACTATTTTAAAGTTGTTTCGGGTTTAATCATTTCTGCTTTCTTTTTTGATTGAAGTTTTCCTGTATTTTTCTAGACATCGCTGCTTTGTTTGCTTAGTGTTTTGTTCTGTATGATTTATGTATGTGAGAGCCAAGATTGGTAGATCTATGGATACAGCAACTAGATTGATAATTAACTAGGGGCATTGCAGGACGGGAGGAAATCAGAAGCTAACAGCAATGAGTATGAGAAGAAGCTGTTTAGAAATTGATTGTGGTAATGACTAGGCCAATCTTAATATCACTGAATGATTAAATTGTATGGCATGTGAAGTATATGCCATATAAAAATATATGACATATAAAATATAATTTTATATTTGAAAATTAATTGTCAATAAATTATGGATTGATTTTTGTCCACAATTTGCCCTTTCAATTTTGTCCAATTGGTATGTATAGTCTGATCCAATATTACACTGTTTTGACTACTGTATCTTTACAATAAGCTTTTAAAATGAAAATCTTTGGGTCCTCCAACTTTCGTTTTCAAAATTGGGTTGGCTATATGGAGCTCCATTGCAATTCCATATGAATTTGAGATTTCAGCTGTGTATTATTTTCATTCCTGCAGAAACTTTTCCTGAAATTTTGTTATGGATTGAGTTGAATATATACTCACTTTGGGTAGCCTTTGGCATATTAATTCTTCCAATCCACAAAGACAGGGTTATTATTATCTAGTGGGCTAGATAGTGAACTAATCTAGTAATAACACAAGACCAGAAGTTCAAAGCAATCAGACACTCATAGCAGAATGATTAAGATTGTCTACTCCTGTAAGGATTTAAAGTCTCAAAAACCTAATGGAGCACTCCTATTCTGAGTTGGAATCGACAATGAAAAAAAATTTTGTGGCTTGGTTTATAATTTCTTTCAGCAATGTTTTGCAATTCTCAGTCTGTATTCCCTCCATGCTTAATTTTCTTTCTAGCAATTCCATTCTTACATATACTATTAAAATAGAATTGTCTACTTAATATATTTTCCTTTTACCTTCTGTGTGGATGGACGATAATGTAAATGATTTTTTGTGTTCTTATATCTTCCATCTTTGCTGATTTCTGAATTTGTTATCTCTTGCAACTGATATATATGAACATATATGAATTAAACACCTTATATGTGCCATAAAAATCTGTTTTTAGGATAAATGTTGATGTCTACATAAAACTTGAATTAGACACAATTAAAAAAATTAAATCATTCAAACATGGCAGAAGTTGTCACGTTCTTTGTGAACAAAAGCAAGTGTGTAGATAAGGATAAGATGACTTACATTTGCCAGACTAGAGAGTGGGAGGGGTGTGGTATTTCATACGGTGATGAGTTTTAGACTTTTTTTCTTCTGCATCACTGCCCTGGTGGGAGTAGGAAGCCCAGCCCTGCTCCTGGAGAGCTGCTGCTGGATTTGAACCGTCAACGCTGTGGGCCGCAGTCCCGCACAGAATCACTGCGCCACCAGGGCTGAGCTGAGTTTTTGCCTTATTAAGAAGTGCTTTGAGCAGACTGGAGAAAGCTATGATGGCACAAGTGTATATAAGTGGAAGATGGTGCTTAGCAAGAGAATTGGCTAAAATTATTTATAAAGAAAAAGTAGTCCTTTTTTCCTCTCCCACTCAGGAAGCAGATAGGAGAATTGCTAAAAGAAGAGAGATTCAAGTTTTTCACAGCCTATCCTTTCCCTGAACATTACCTGTCAGGTTATATGAAGTACTGTACTTCGAAAAACCAAATATATCCCAGAAAATTACTTTAACATACTAGTATTTTTAGGTTGCCCCATGAATGATGTGCCCCCACTACATGAAAACAGTAATGTTTTCAAAACTGAGAAATAAAGCTCTCACCTTTAACCAGCCAAATATTGCATATGATGATTTAACGGAAAAACTAAGACTTATAGTTGAGGTGTTAAAAATGTACCACCCCTGCATGTTTGGGGAAAATGACAGAAAAATGTGACTCAGCAACACAGAAAATAGACAAAAAGAGGGAAAAAGGAATCCAACAGAGTAGAGAGGTAAATGGAAGTTTTATATTGGGCCAGAGGTTGAGGATGTCCTCTCATAATTAATGTCCTCTATTTGCTTTGATTTTAATAATCATTTCAATGGCTAAGAGAAGCTCACAGACAAATTTCATGATTAAAGATTTTATTAAGGAAGTGAACAAATTGTAATGGCAGAGAGAAAGGCTCAAGGCAGTGGTTTACCAGGGAGTGCTACAAAGTTTGAGGTCTGCTAATCATACCTACAGGGGCCTACTCCTCGACCCCAAGCCTCAGCCTGAAAGCATTCAGTCTCACTTCCATGGGTCAACAAGTCTATCTCCCCCTATGAAGTTCTCAGAAGCATCCCACTCCACAAGCCAACCAGCTATCTGCACAAAAGCACTCATCTTTTTTTTTAATTAAATCATTCTATTGGGGGTTCATATCTCTCTTATCACAATCCGTACACTCATCCATGCGTGTCAAGCACATTTGTACATTTGTTGCCATCATCATTCTCAAAACATATGCTTTCTACTTGAGCCCTTGGTATCACCTCCTCGTTTCTCACCTCACTCCCAGATCCTCCTCATGAATCCTTGATAATTTATAAATTAGTATTATTTTGTCATATCTTACACTGCCTGATGTCTCCCTTCACCAACTTCTCTGTTGTCTGTACCCCAGAGAGGA